>CAUYQG010193809.1:0-28937 GCA_963574415.1 Tarsius wallacei
TAAAAATAACTGACTTCCATCTACTCCTAATTGATGGCTAACCAGACATTGACACTTTAACAAGAGTAGGAATCTGAATCCAAATGAGAGAATATAATATATATAAACTAATATTATTAAAAATGTGTAATATGCTTGCTATATTTTCTTGGTTTCTTTCTTTCTTTTTCCATATCTCTTATTTTCTCTTCCAAAGTACAACACCCTTGTCAAGCTCCCTGCCTTTGGTTGCTCCCCAACCGACTCAGTTTTTTTTTGTTGTTGTTGTTTTGTTTTTTTGAGTTGGAGTCTCACTCCGTCGCCCAGACTGGAGTGCAGTGGCCGCTCCCGGCCACCGCAGCCTTGACCTGCTGGGCTCCGGCGATCCTTCCGCCTCAGCCTTCCAAGTGGCTGGAACTACAGGCGCGTGCTACCACGCCCGGCTCATTTTTGATTTATCGTAGAGATGAGGTCTCGCCAAGTTGCCCAGGTGGGTCTCAAACCCGCGGGCTCAGGCAATCCACTCACCTCAGCCTCCCAAGGTGCAGGATTACAGGCTGAGCCACCGAGCCTGGCTCCGACTCAGTTTTTAGATCAAAATCGTTCCTTTTTCCTAAGATAACACCTTTGAGTTCCTCTTCCTTGCACAGAAACCCTCAATGTCTTCTTATTTCTTGTCAAATCAAGTCTAAAAACTCTTACAGGGCCTCTTTTTTCTTCATTTTTTTAGACACGGTGGTAAAGTACAGATACCAAAGAATTTACCATCTTAATCATTTTTAAGTGTACGGTTCAGTCATGACTGTTGTGCAACCATCACCGCCATCCATCTCCAGCACCCTGTCATCTTACAAAACTGAAACTCTGCACCCTTTAAACAACAACTCCCCATCTTCGCTATCCCCAACCCCTGGAACCCACCATTAAACTTTCTGTCTCCATGATAACTCCAGGTACCACACAAGGCTTTTAAGCTGTTTTATGCTTTCCTCCCCTCCTGTGCCACGCTCAACTACCTACACTAAATTCTAGTCTAAGGTCTACAAAATGCATGGCCACCTCTGTTGACCAACCCTCTGCCCTTTGCTCACCTGTGGCTTTTGCATGTGGGATTTTCATAGTCAGAACATTCTTCCTTTTCTTCTTTGCCCATCCAAATCCTCCCTATCTTTAAATATAGTCTTTAATTTCCAGCTCCTCCTTAAGACCCCATCCCGCTACACCAGTCCACACCAAACTCTCTCTTCCTGAAACTCATATTCCATTCACTGGAAACACCAAACGTTTTGAATCTATAAATTCACCAGCTGTCCTGTGCAATATACCATTGCCTCCTCCAAAAGTTTCTGAACTTCCAAATGGAGAAAGGACCATGTCTTACGCACAATCGGTAAGGTAGCTCCCATCTAGAAAAAGCAGTAGATACAACATAGACGTTCAATAAATAATGGACTGATATAGGATTTTTACTTTCATAAAGCTTTAAAATACTTCACTTTATAACATCATTGGGCAACTTTCTCAAATCTTTTCAAGAAAATCTATTTACAGCCAACAACTTTGTCTAATTTTTTAATCTGACTGCTGAGATAAAAGAATGTTCTAGCATGACTCCAGCAAAGTTAAATTTATAAAGGTGTATTCCTAAAATAAGCTGTCATGCTCATCTCCCAGACCACGCAGAAGTGCCTTAAAGTAGAATACAAATTTGGAATTGAGACTATACTTCCCTCATTCAATGTCTATCACTCAGTCTGCTCTTTCCAAACTAGTAGAAAGACCTAGAAAAATTAGGATGATTATAAAGTGGAGAGGCAGGAACTACAGTAAAGGTGAACCATACACCAGCCTCCCCTGGAATCCCTTTCTCACCTACCTGTATAAATGAACCTTCCCGGGGCTCCTTTGCAGAACTGTTTGGATTTATAAGATAATGTCACCTCCACGACGCCGGGAATGTGCCGAGGCGGAGTCTGCACTCTGATGGCATGAGGGGTTATTAGCTGAGGATTAACAGGCAGGAAAATAAAACACCCATTAGACAAGCCATCACTGAGGACACAGCATCCTCCTTCTTCTCCCCTGGGGCTTCTCTCTGCTCTAGTCTGATCAGAGTACCCCAGCACTCCAAATGCATTGAGCGGCCCTGTCTCTGTGCCTCTCACCTCTTTCTCTCGCCCTGGAATTTCCTCTCAACCTGAACGGCCTAGGTCCCTTCCTTCCTACAAGCCCAGCTCAAGTCCCTCCCACCTCCGGCTGCCCACCCCGCCTCCACTCCTGGAATCATTCCCTCCGCTGAATTCCTATAATGATTGTGACTTCAAGTATTGATTTTGCCAAGCTCAACTTAGCACCAACCCTTATCTTTTTGAATTGTGCCTCATATGATGACAAAAATAAGACATAACTCATTTAGAAAATTTGGAAATTACAGAAAAATAAAAAGAAAATATGAACATTGCAGAGACAGTCAAGATTAACATAGGGTGTGTTTCTAGTACTTTTCTATGAATACGTGTTACGTGATTAGATTTTACATTCATGGGCACTGCTGTCCTGATTTTTTCCATTTAGCATGATAGCATAAGCATATCTCTTTATCCTGAGTCATTCAAATTTTTTCAAAACATAATTTTTTTTTTTAGCTCACTCTGTCACCTAGGCTGGAGTAAAGTGGCATGTTCACGGCCACCGCAGCCTTGACCTGCTGGGCTTAGGTGATCCTTCCACCTCAGCCTTCTAAGTAGCTGGAATCACAGGTGTGCACTACCACACCCAGCTTATTTTTTGATTTATTGTAGAGACGAGGTCTCACCAACTTGCCAAGGCTGGCCTTGAACCCCCGGTCTCAGGCAATCCTCTAGTCTCAGCCTCCCAAAGTGCTGGAATTATAGGCTGAGCCACCGCATCCGGCCTCAAAACATAATTTTTAATAGTAGAGTCATATTCCATCATTTATTTTTGCCATCTTCCTATTATTTAATATCTAGACTATTTATAATGTTTCATGATTTTAAGTAACACTGCAAATTTATCTTTCTTAAAGGTTTCACTACCACAATTTTTATGACTTCCATGTCTTTTCATCCTTGCTCATAGTAGGTATTCAATCAAGTGTGGTCCAGGAATGACTGGTTTCCTCAGATCAATGCAATAGTTGGGCCAAAGGAAACCAGGGAAGCAAATTGCCTCTGCTTACCTCGCTCCATACAAGCATGGTCCCAAACACCACTTGGAGACCATCAAAGAAGTTGTCGCCGATGATGATGACCATGGCACCTCCTGTGGTCCAGCCTTCGCTTGGGCTAATGGCTTTGATGCAGGGGGTAGCTGAGAAGACGGGAAATAAAAAGTCAGGTCTGTCCTGAGATGGCTGTCGTTAAGAGTTTTGGGGATGGACTGCTCTCAAAAGCTGTGAGTCATTTTAAGAAGTTTAAATTTTGACTTGCCATCATTCCCTAATTGGCTGTTGGTTTTCACCAAGTCATTAAAGCCTAATGAGTTGGTCATGATGTACACAAAAGTGAAACACTTAGCTAATTGTGCAAAGGGTGTTTTTAAAACTCTGTTGTTTTTGCTTATATTTTTATAAGTTGATCACACTGGAAATGTGTAAATCCCTTTTCTCTCCCCACCTCCTCTGCCCCAAGATGTCAAGATTTACAAGGCCCATTCATGTGCTAGAGGGAGAGAAGGAGAGAGCAAATCTATCGTAATTGAAGAACTTTTTTATTTTCAGTTCTATCAAGAGACAATTTCTAATCACTTTCCAAACTCTGTAGGAAGGGTTTTTCCCCGCTTCTTCCATATGTTCCAGGCCTCTGGACTTTCCATCCCAACAGGAACCCAATATGGTTTTCAGGCCATAACTAAAGTCAATCCATCACTCCATTTCCAAAGTTGACAGGGTCAAAGGTGGAGGAGAACTTTGGCAGGACTCCAAAAACATGAGCCCCCTTTGAACAGCCAGTCAATCACATCCAATCAGTCAAAAGAAACTGGATGGGTTCCTAGTTCTGAACTCTGGGATTTTCTTCTCCCCTTTCAGTGCCCACTGTGGGAGAATTAACACCACTCCAAATTCTTTACTGATTCAATCATTTTCTTTCAGTTCATTAATTCCTATTTAAAATGATGCAAGATACATTTTCAGGGCTGAGTTGGGCTGGGGGTGGGGTGGGTAGTATATAGCAGGACATCACGCTAAAATAGTAGCCTGATTTGACCATTCATTCTATATTATAAGGTCTTCCTACACCAGTGAGTCGGGGAGTGTGGAAGGAAGGGGAATAACTCAAAAGGAACTTAGGTTTGTCAGTTATCTTCATCGACGTACTTTAATTTTTTGGACAACTTGAAGTTGAACAGTTACCGGGATTTCTAATTACTTTAATGCACTTGGAAAACTACCCAGAGCAGACCATGATTTCTTCTTGTCCAAGCAAACAAAAATCAATTAGTGTCAGTTTCATTCTGCACATTGTTTTGTTTTGCCCACAATCTGTTTAAGGGCACATCTGACACTTATTCATACATGTCTGGCACTGTAATGTTCCTGTTTAACTAAGATGTCATAGGCCTACATTTGCCTGAAATACCCGTCCTGCAAAAAGAAAAACACAGAACTGCATGGGAGAGACTGGAAGGCCCTGGGACTTAGCACTGGCTGGGAGACGTGTGGGGCTTACAGCAGGGCAGGCTGGAGTCTGTGTTTACAACTTCACTTAAAAACTCACATTTTGTTGGGTCCTTTATCCGCTCTGACTCTGAGACATACATGCGCATTTCAAACAAGGAAACGCTTGGGGAACACCATGCATCCACCACGCTCACTGCAGACAGCCCTACCTTCCGATGGGTCGAGTCTTCGCGCTCTCCGTCCGTGCTTGGAGTTGTTATGAACAAACATGTTGTCGGAAACAGCCAGGACGTGTCCATCCACGTTCACCGTTGTTGACAACACAACCTGCATATTTCAAGTAAAAAGGAGGGAGGGGGCGGCAGCGTTAGTTTCATAGGAAGTAGCAAATACACCAAAATTCTGTTTTGCCACAATTCCATATGGCAAGTGAGAGACCGGACAGAACTTGGGATGGGTTAAGTTCTAGACACCTCCACAGGTTTTCCTCCTCCTGTAGTTATGGTAGAACTTTACGGAAAAAGAGGAGGCCCTTCACCCAGGCTTTGCCATGCTCTTGCGTCCAGACTATGCCCATGTAACAAAGTGGGGAAACTGGCATCTGCCTGCTGATTCCAGAAACCTAGTTCTCTTTCAAAAGACTTGGACAATTATTCCCAGCAGAACCTTCATCGCAGGAAGCTGGTTGTGTGTCATCTCGAAGTTAAGATCTAACTACCAGCTGGAAGGTCACTTCTCCAAGCTTGGGAATGGTTTCTTACGCTTCAGACATGTCCTAACATCATGCTGGACATGGAGATGCTGGCTGGTGAATTGTCTGTGGTGTCTCTACCCACTAGCCCACTAGATTGCAGTGTCAGAGAAGACAAGGTTGCTGGAATTCAGTGTTGAAAACAGGATGTGTAGTGTCCAACCAGAGAACAGGGAATAGGCGGGGTGGGGCAATGGAGGAACCTGGACTTGGAGTCCAAGAGAACTGAATTCAGATCTCAGGTCTGCTGTTCCTTAAGTTGTAACTATAGACTGATTACTTAAACTTTCCAATCTCTGTTTTTTTCTTAACTGTAAAACATAAAAAACCATGCTCATCTCACAGAGCTGAATGAGATACAGTTAGAATAAAATGAGAAATGGGTTGAGCATTCCCAATTCAAAAATCTGCAATGCTCTAAAATCCAAAACTTTCTGAATACCCACATGACTCTCAAAGGAAATGCTCGCTGAAGCACTTTGGATCTGGGGCTTAAGGGTGCTCGACTGATAAGTATGCAATGCAAATATTCCAAAGTCCGAAAAAGTCCAAAATCCGAAAACACTTCTGGTCCCAAGCATTTTGGATAAGAAATACTCCACCTGGAAAATGTAAAGCACTCAGCACAGCACTTGGTGCATGCCAAATTGGGACGAGTCCGCATCCTAATTGCCTCATCTGCCTTGTGAAGACAGATGACATTACTCATCAAGATTCTCCCATGGTCTAAGCTCTGGAGGAGGTTCTCGAAAGGGGGACATGAGGGTAGTTACCAACAGTTACAGGCATGGCTCCTACCCTCAGAGAGCTTACTTTCAGGCTAGAGAAGCACAGTAAACACGTGAAACAAGCAGCACTCAGAACAGTACTGGATTGAGTTCCACCATGTCTGCTGTAGATCAGGGGCATGGAGATCAGCAAAGGCCAGCCAAACCTGGCAGAAGAGAGTGGACCTGGGCAAACCTACCACCAACTTATATGACCCAGGAAGATGAGCCATCCTGATTGTGAGTGTACCTCTCAGCTCGTGTCAGTTATGCATGGCAATTATTTCTTTTGGAATGAGTTATGTACATATTCAGACATGTGTACAGATCTGTTGAGGGAGGGCATTGACTCGATACATAATGATGAGTTGTGTTTAAAAATGATGCTTCTTGCCTACCCACAAATTCAATTGGTTGATATTCTATTCATAGTTGTCCTGCCATTTTTTCTTTACTTACTAGACAAAGGTGGGGAGGTGGGGACATTGACCCCGTCTTACCTCTTAATATGATAGAATTACATTCGTATTTTAAAAACTTTTTATTATAAACAACTTCAAGCAAACAAACAGAATAGCAAAACATATCCCTAACACTCGTCCTCCAGCTCCAAATTGTCAAAATACTGCCAATCTAATTTCATCTACAGTCGTCTCCCCTTATCTTCAAGGAATAAGTTCCAAGACTCTCAGTGGATGCCTGAAACTGTGAATAGTACTGAACCCTGCATATACTATGCTTTTTCCTGTCTATAAATACTCACAATATAGTTTAATTTATAAATTAGGTACAGTAAGAGATTCACAATAGTGACTATTAATAAAATAGAATAATGGCATCAATGTATCGTAATAAAAGTAGGTGAATATGGTCTCTCTTTCTCCGTCTCTCAAAATACCTTATTGTACTGTAACTGAGACCTTGAAAAGTGAAACCACAAATATACTGAACCACACTCCATCCCTTCCTTGATAATGACAATGATCACAGACTTGGGTTTTTGTAGGTAAAATTTGCATACGTTGAAATGCACACCTCCTAGCTGTATAACTTGCACCATGATCAGGATAGAGACGATTTCCATCTTCCTAGGAAGTTATCTTGTGTCCCTTTCTAGACGTTCCTATGCCCACTATCACCAAGACCACACTCCAGATTTCGTTTTACACTAAAGACAGCTTTCAAATGGCATCTTTAAAAATTTTTCTGTATGTTTTTTCAACGTAATAGGTTTCAGAAAATCCCTAAAGTCCGTAAGTCCACAAATAGTCCCCTAGAGTCTCATGCCACAGATGAAGTGGGAGCATACGTGAAATTTTACATGGACGTTGTAAGTTTTAATCCTCCAACCCAACAGATAATTCACTGAGCTTCTCCCAAGTATTAGGTATTATGACAGGTCCTGGGGTTTCAAACAATGCAGTTAAAAGAAACTCAGATGTCATTCAGAAAATGATCAGTATAATTGCTCACAATCCAGGGGTGCAGCCTATCTAGCTCTGAGTCTGTTTTCAATTGTGTCCATGTTAACGTGTAGACTCTAGGCAAAGTCCTTCCAGAAAGTTCCTATCACATGGCGGCAACCATAAGACAGAGGCATCCATCACCCTCCACAAGTGTATGGAGGCTCATGCGCTTAGCAGGGAGATCCCAGCAAAGCACAAGATTACATCACAGTTGAAGGGAAAGATGGAGCCTCATGACCACACAGTTAAGTCAAATGTAAAGGCCGCACACTCTTACCCTCCAAAAATAATAAAAGGGAGAGAAGAAAGGGTCAACCCCTCCTTACAAACTATATGTGTGAGTGTACTTTCAAAAACATAACTGTCACCTCTGGAAAACCAAAACGAAACACAACAAAGAGATGGTGCTTTGGGCTCTGTTAGTGAGCGGTCTGAGCCCTGTCTGAGGAGTCACATGGATGTAAAGAACCTTCTCTCTGAGGCTGCTTTAATTCATTCCACAAGCTTCTTGTCATGCTGTCCATTAATACTACTCATGCATTCCTGCCACAAAATATGGGGCTTTTGCGAGCCAGCTGACTTCATCATTGTCCATTTGGGTGGAGTGAGACTTAGTTCCAAAGTGAACATTTCCCGAATGACATACCCTGATGGTTCAGATGCACTTCATTATTTTCTATTAACAATGGAAATAAATTTTAATCTCTCGCTGGCTCGCACTGGCCTCTCATGACAGCAAGGGAATTAACCTGAATTATTTCAGTGTCTGCAAAATTTATTACAAGATTTTAAATTACGTCCAAATGTATGTGCGTATGCTTGTGTACACATAGATATGAGGCAAGTTCCAGCTTTTAATACTCCAAATACCTGAGACGGTGAGGTAGCTGGAAGAACCTGCCAATTAGACTGAATTTGCAAGACATAATGGGTTTAATTCACAAACTCTACAACATGAAATCAGATGTGTTTGGTCGTCGTTCCTATACACAGAGACGCACATTCAAATACTGGCTTTTACATACCTCCTTTCTGCTTCTAGAGAAAGGAACAACACTACACAGTGAAGATATATTGGGTACAGTCAAAGTTTCAAATTTAACTTCCTTCACTGTTTTCTGATGAACGATGACAACACTGATATCCTTCTACTCAGGGAAGTTAAAATTTCTGAATGTTTTAAGACTAAAGAAAGTGGAATGTGCATTCCAACATCATCTCACTCCCAGGCCTTCCCCTTCCACAAGCCAACTTCTTTCCCCTAGTGAGTATTTCCTGGGTCACGAAGGCTGACCCTTCCCATCTGGAATCAATCAGTCAACCCCTGACAACTTCCTGAAACACCCCACTCCATTTCCTGTTCTCTCCCTCTTCTCACTTTCCCCCTGGTTTGCTTCACTCTTCAAAACTGCAGGCCACAGCAGCTTAATGTTAGAGGGTCAGGCACAGTTAGACTCCAAAACACTACACAAGGACACCTTTGACCTTCAAAAATCTTTACATCTTAGCTAAACAAATCAAGGTCAACATTTCTTACCATTACCTTGTTAACTATTTGTATGCATCTTTGCCCACGGTCTTCTGATCATCTAACCATCAATACCACTTGTTCTCCTAACATCATACACTGATCTGCTCTAAAAGTAGCCAATTTAGTAAGGATAAAAGGTGCCATTCGGAGGTACCCGAGACTAAAAATTGCCAGCATTATAGCACACATATGGAGAGTATCCCATATGCCTCATCAACGTCTCCTGTCACCTAGACCCGATACCTAGCTTTTTCTAAGGCTGTCAGGCACTCTTGGCACTGCCAGTCTGCTGGATGGCCCTAAAGGATGCCAATTAGGAATACAGATGTCCATAATTTGTGTGGGATGGACCCCCAGTTTCTGCTGCTGACACCGGTGACAGTTTTCATTTATTTCTCAGAGTTGATATATCTGTATTTCAGCTCAAAGCTCCGACAGAAAAGTCTGCAGATCCGAAAACTAAGTCACGGTGGATGGTAGCACTTCTCAACTGATATATTTCACCTCAACACAAAAGCAGCAACCAGCTTATTTATGACAAGATTCCTTCAAGCCAGGGTTAGGGAAGAAAGAGAAGTCGGGACCAACTAAAATTATTTGCATTTTTTAAAAAGTAAAAGTTTTCACTTTTTGCCATTCCTTGTTTTGCTTTGACACGATCTCTAATTTTTGGTGAGGCTAGCTTAATAAACATAGACCAACTGGAGGGCGATGGTGGGAGGTCTCGTTTTGAATCATTTAATAATGAGGCAGTGTTAGTTGGTTATACAGAAGCAGAAATATGAATAAAAAGCCTCTTATCTCCTCTTGAAAAATACTAGAAAGTTTTAAGAACGAAATGTACAGATATGTCAGCACTCAAGAAAACTGATTGGTTTTCTCAAATTCTACTTTTCTTTTCATGACCCAAAAGTTCCCCCACATTCCTCACTCCAATAATTTATACAAAGCAGGAGCTGAGTTGTAAAGAGCTCTTTCCTGCTCATAAAAGTCCACCGTGGGAGTTACCCTTCAGGTGAACACATCCGTTAATCTGCTTGAACAGCTAATTTTCCAATAGAAGAGGTGTTTCTTTGGTATCAGAATGATAGCATGTGACCTAAAGACTCTTACCAAACTGACTTATTCTCACCCTCGGGTTATTTTTACACCTTACCCTGAAATGTCCTTGGCATTTTAGAACATCACACATTCGTGTGTGCTTTTTTAAGAACGTGTATCCCTCTCAAAGCTCTCACTGTACAACTTAGTTGACTTCCATAAGTCAAAGGAATGGCCCTCCTCCCAGATATCCTTATCCAACTCATACCCAGGTGTTCCTACAAAGACCCCAAAGTCTCACATGGGGAGGCTGAAAGAAAAAGAAAAGTCAAAATGAAAAATGTGTAGAATTGACCAAATGATCTGCTCCTTGAAACAGATGACAATTCCAGTGTCTGTGGTCACTGGAGAATAATTACATTGGTTAGAAACCTCCCATATGGACCAGAGATCTTGCTTTGAAAACACACCAAATTCCACCACTAGTTAGACACAGTTCCCCACCATTTCAATGAGGATCAGCCAACTCCTAGCTGAATGTGGGGCCTTTGGTAGTCTAATCTCAGTAAAGCTATAACACGGAGCATTTATAGCACACTCAACATTGAAGACTCTCTGATACCATACTTACGAACATGCATACACCCAGCTAAATAAAATGGTCTCGAAAATTCCTGTTATTTGGCCAAGTATGGAAAAAAAATTCTTTATGACATTTTACATCTGGAAATGGAATTAAATTCATGATGTGCTTTTTCCTTATAACTGTTCAGTTGCCATATATGTTATTTCAGCTTTCCCAAAGCATAACTGTTATGTGGGATTTTATTTTCCACCTGTGGAAGGAGGAAAGGGACCCCGAGACCATTAAAGGGACAGAGAAAATCAAGGCAGACTTCTGGCTATGGTGGGCAACCAAGCTGAGAGTTCATATTGTGAGAAGAAATACACGCTGGGTTTCCATATACTGCCCAATTCTCATACTGGACAGAGTGAATCTAATGAAGTAATATTGTCTAACCCTCTATTAACTCAACCCAGGCTGACAACAAACAAATTGGCTACTGCAATTTGTTCCTCCTACCACTTTATTCTTGGCACACATCATATATTCAAACCAGATTTAAAGTCCAGATTCTTTTTTGTTACTAGACTCCAGAGTCTCCAAAATTACCTTTAAACACCTACACCGCAAGCATGGATTTTGCCATTTTTTTAAAAGGAATTGCCAGAATTCTTAGCCTTAGCTGTTTCATGTTCCCTCAGGCTAAATTTTCTGTTCAGTTAAGTATCTAGCCCTAGACAGGAGAACACAAAGTTGATTGCCATAGAGACAGATGTGGGCATACTGGAGTGTTCACACCAAGGGAGTGGGAACTGTGACATTAATGACACAACTCCCAGGAAGATAGTTTCTTAAGGAACCAGCCAGCACTATGATTTCATTAGTTATCAGATATTTATTGAGACTTCTAGGCACTCTGCTACATGCAATGGCGGCTTCCAGAAGACATCGTCACTGCCTCAAGGAGCTCACCATAGAGTTGATGAAGTGTAACAAACACTAGACATCATCAGAAAATATTACTATATACCACTGAGGACTAAACGGTGTGGCCATTGTATCTTCTAGGGGCCCAAGGTGAGAAGAATCCCCCTGACTTGAAAGCAGTCCTAGACATTTTCATCAAGGTAGTGAGATCGGAGACAGTTCTTGAAGAACTGGGGGGGGGGGGATTGAGTTGTACAACTTGAGATTACTAAAATGATTATTCTGGGACTTAAAAAAAAAATCGAGCTGGCATAAGAGGAATAGTATGCTCAAGAGCTCTCCAATGACATATTTTGGCAGATTTAGTGTGAATACCTTCTAGAACTTGCTTTTTAAAATTCCATTGGAAAAAGTACGGAAATCAAGTGGAAGGTTTTCAAAATCAGCTTTTCGTGTTGTCAAGGGGCCTGGAGATCTTCCATCTGCTTTGACAACAGTGAATGTCCCTTCACCTCAAAGGCCACTGATATTTGCTACTTCCACCCAACCTCATTTTATTCCCTTGAACCCATTGCTTTTCCCATCTAAAATGTGTGCTAAGTGGGATTGTTATAGCCAAGGGCATATTTTACTAGCAAAAGTTTTGAGAGCCACAGGGGAGGCAGAGCACATTTGATGTAGTTCTTTGTTGGGGTCAGCCATTCTCATCCACCAAACTTTACTCCCCAGGGACCTTATAAATCACCTGTGGTCTCCCAAAAATCAGGAGCACATAGGCCCTAGAAGCAGCTGAGGAACTATGCTCTCTCTCTTTTTTTTTTAAATCAGAGTCTCACTCTGTTGCCCAGGCTGGAGTGCAGTGGCACGCTCATGGCCACCGAAGCCTCGACCTGCTGGGCTCAGGTGATCCTTCTGCCTCAGCCTTCCAAGTAGCTGGAACCACAGGTGTGTGCCACCATGCCTGGCCTATTATTATTTTTATTATTATTATTGTTGTTGTTATTATTATTTGGAAGGTGAGAAAGCAGGATTTATTGAGAAGACAGAAAAGCTCCCAGAGTGGGAGGGGACCCAAGGTGGTTGCCCTTATTTTTTTATTTATTGTAGAGATGAGATCTCACCAAGTTACCCAAGCTGGTCTCAAACCCCTGAGCTTAGGCAATCCTCTCGCCTCGGCCTCCTAAAGTGCTGGCATTACAGGCTTGAGCCACTGCGCCCAGCCAGAACTGTGCTTTCTTATTGCAGAACTAAGAATGCTTTGCTTTCCAGAAGGTTCTGCATAGGAATGCTCTGGAATGGACTCAAGGGTAGGTTTTAGTATCCAAAGTAGAGTCTCCTAAAATATTTGTGTTTTTAGACTTTGTTTCCAGCTAACCGAAGTCTAACCTATCTTCTCCCCAAAGTCATTTGGGCAACTACCTGTTTTCGCATCCTTTTTTTTTTGTTCCACAAAGAACTCAAAACACATTACCTATGTGAGTCAGTCAAAATTTTTTGTCACCCTGATTCTTATCTCCCTTCGAGATACCAAAAATCAGAGGGGAGAGGGCAGTGGGAGGTTATAATGTTAGAGAAAAGCTTGAAGTAACCCCAGGAAGCCTTCCCCGAGCTTAAAACATTGGACTGTGGGAAGACCCTCTGCCCCTCAGAGGTCTCTTCCCAACTGCAAACAGATAATTACGATTTCTTAACTCGGACTATCTGGTTTGTTTTACCACCAGATAATGGACTCACCTGTTGATCAGAGGGGCCATAAGTCAAATGATTTTCATTATGCGCTTTAAAACTGCTGCTCGGTAGCACAGCAAATTTCAAATGGGGAATGAGATCACAGAGCAGCTGGAACAGCTCTCGCTCTGGAAGATTTGAACTGAAGAAACATGTAGGCAGCTGGAGTTGTATTAAATTTTTACCATTTGGAGTTAATTTAAACTCTCGTTTCCCTCTTCAATGGGTGTGAGAGAAACATTCAACATTTTTTTTTATTATTTAAGGAAAATAGATGGTGGTGCCATTAAAAAGTTTTATATAAGAGCTGGGGGTTTAAAAATCATAAGGGGTTGCTGGATGGATCTTGGCCCCGTTCCAAGACATGAGTAGCCGTGGCCTTTGTCCTTGTGTAGGTTAGCAGAACCGACTCATGGCGAGCACCCAGCTGTGTGGACTAGGTGTCTTTGTCAAAGACATTCATTTCCCTGTCGTTCGTGTGCAGTGGTCGTATCCAGCTCACTGCGGTGAGGGCAGCGAGGCCCCCTCGTGAGCCAGCTACCCTGTGGACGTCAGGCCATCCCAACATGGCCTCCCTTCCTTTCTTTATTCTGAGCCAGCAGCTCTTTGTGCTTTCTCCCCACCACTCTGCGTTTCTTCCTGTACTTTCAGAGGCCTGACAGATGTGCCAGGTATGTTTCCACAAGGTTCCAACCCTTTTCTCCTCGCCTTCAAATGCACCTCGAGAGGCCTTCCAGCAGGTCCATCCTGGGCTTGTGTGCAACCTGGAATCAGGACTGATGTCTCTTTCAGCCTGGCCCCAGGAATGACTTTTTTCCACCAGAAATGTGAGTGTCCGCCAGGCATGGCGGCTCAGGCCTGTAACCCCAGCACTTTGAGAGGCCGAGGCAGGAGGATTTGAGCCCAGGCGTTTGAGACCAGCCTGGGAAATATAGTGAGACCTCATCTCCACAAAAAATAAAAAAAATTAGCTGGGTGTGATGGTGGTATACTCCTGTCGTCCCAGCTACTCGGGAGGCTGAGGAGGGAAGATCGCCCGAGCCTAGGATGTCAAGGCTGCAGCGAGCCATGATGGTGCCACTGTACTCCAGCCTGGGTGACAGTGAGACCCCAGCTCAAAAAACAAAAAAAGTGTGTGTCCTTTCACACCTACTGACATCATCTTTCGAGGTCAAGGATGGTGCAACCTGTGCATGTATCTTGGTCCTCACCCTAGCATGACCGAATAAATTAAAAATGATTATTCTGGTGGGCCTAATCTAAAAGGGAGTCATTTAGTGAGTGACACTCAAGAGTCTTTCTGAAAAGTTCAGCCAATGGAGGTAAAAATCTTTATCCTAAATACAAGCAGGCTCTAAGTTAGAATGAAACTTGTTAAAAATGATTTTAGGGGGCATGAAGAGAGGTTGATCAATGGGGACAAACATTTGGGTACAGACCTACAGTTAGATAGAAGGAATACCTTCCAATGTAATAAAGTAGGGTGACCAGAGTCAACAACAATTTACTGTACATTTCAAAACAACGAGAAGAGAGGGCTTTGAATGTTCTCACATATGTAGAAATGGCGATGGCCACCCCAAATGCCCCGACTTGATCATTCCACCATCTATGCATGTAACAAGATATCACATCTACCCCACAGAGACACACAGATATTATGTATGTGTCAATAAAAAACCTTTTTCGAAAATGACTGGAGTTGGAGATATGTCAAGTCTACCAACACCAGAATGCTACCAAGTCCAAAATGATCTAATGTACAAGTTGGAGCTACCCATAGAATGAAAAACACCCCAACCGTCTACAGCGATCTTTTCTTTTTATTTATATTTATTTACTTATTTATTTAAGAGACAGATTCTCAGTCTGTCACCCAGGCTGGAATGCAGTGGCATGATCAGAGCTTATGACAGTGAACTCCTGGGCTCAAACAATTCTGCCTCAGCCACCCAAGTAGCTGGGACTATAAGCACATGCCACCACATCTGGCTAATTTTTTTATCTTTTTGTAGAAGTGAGCTCTTGCTATTTTGGCCAGGTTGGTCTCGAATTCTTGGGCTCAAGCAATCCTCCCACCTCGGCCTCCCAAAGTGCTGGGATTACAGGCATGAGCCACTGTGCCTGGCTTCTATCATATCCTTTTGAGGCAGAGAGTCAATAAATACTTGGCACCCAGGCCTCTGAGCTCCCTAATTTCAAGTAAAGGATCTTCCGGCATTTGTGTCCTATTTTAGATGATGCTGTGGAAAGTTCTGAAAGTTATTCAGAAGAGTGTCAGCACTTGCGATGATAGTAATGGTGGATCTCATTTAGCTCCACTAACGACCACGCTGTGGAGTGCCAACAGGCCACCACAAGACAACTGGCACTGTGTGGGGGCCCTCGGATTCCAGGAAAGTCATTTGGAGACCACAGGGAAAGCAGGCCTGAGCTGTGTAAATGACTCATTTATTTTCTATATCTGTCCACTAGGGTGCAAGCCCCTCACGGGCAGGAATTTGATGATTTGCTCCCTGCTGTGTCTCCAGCACCTAGGATAGTACCTGGCACATCAAGTTTCCTCAGTAATGTTGGGTGAGTGGATGAATAAATGAATGAGTGCTTCTGTGTTTTCATTATGACTGGAGCAGACCCATCTATGATAGTGAATGAACAACAATATGCCCTAAATGGTCCATTTCTATCGTTTTTTTAAGAATTTGGATGTGAGAAATGACAGCGCACCTTGACTTGCTTTCCCTGCTTGATTTTCTTCTGGATTTTACAACTGCCTACTCCTTCACCCACAATGCCAGGAGAAATAAAGAATGGGGTTCATTATGTCTGAACAGGCCTGTCAGCTGAAACTAGACATACATTTCTTTTCCTCTCCTTCATTGAGCTGTTAATCTGGGTGTTTCACCTAATTGTTCCATTTCAGGGAGGGCAGAAGTGATTTTCCGCATGCATGATCCATGGATTTAGATACTTTGGGAGCCCTGGAAATCTTAGCTTTTCCTTTTCTCTGTCTTCCTTTCTTTCTTTCTTCTCTCTTAAAATTTTATTTAATGATTTATTGAGCCCTACGGAATGCCTGCCACTGTGCTAGGCATTGGAGATAAATACAAAAATAAATAAATTATGCCAATTACCCTCAAGCACCACACAGTCTGTTGGAAAAACAAACAAGAACTACAAGATGATGTAACTGGCAGGGTAGAGGTCTGTGGGGAAGGGCGTGCCAGCACAAAGGAGTCACAAGTTCTGCCTGGAAGAGTCAGAAAATGCATCACCAAGGTGGTGACATTCAGGTGTGGTCTTGAAGTGTAAAGGGGAGTCACAGGATGGGGAAGAATGGAGGATTTCTCAGACAGAGGTATGAACACATGGAAAGGTTCCAAGATGGAACAGAAATCGGTGATGGGTGTGTGGTGGGTGGTGAGCATATGGGCACTTTGGGAAATGGACATGACAGATTTGTCTGGTACGCAGATACTCGGTGGTCTTCTCAGCCATGCCTTAAAAAAAATCTGAGCTTTGGCCTGGCACTGTGGCTCACGCCTATAATCCCAGCACTATGGAAGGCCCAGCCAGGAAGATTGATTGAGCCCAGGAGTTTGAGACCAGCCTGGGCAATACAGCTAGACCTTGTCCCTACAAAAAAATTTTAAAAAATAGCTGGGCATGGCAGCATGCACCTGTAGTCCCAGCTACTTGGGAGGTTGAGGCAGAAGGATCGCCTGAGCCCAGGAGGTCAAGGTTGTGGTAAGCTATGATCATGCCACTGCACTTCAGCCTGGGTGACAGAGTGAGACCAGGACTAAAAAAAAAAAAAATCTGAGCCAGGGAGAGTAGATATTCATGACATAGTTCAAAAGATAACTCTGGTACTAAAGGCTAAGGATGGGTTAGATGAGAAAAGAGTAGAGTCAGGAGCTATCACAGTTTTTCAGGAGAAAGAGATGGATTTAACAGACACTTAGGAGGAGGAAGTGACACTCTGACAATGAAATGGGAGGGAATGAGCCAAGGAACAGGTACTGAGTTCCGTTTTGAACATGTGCTCACTTGTCATCCCAGGGAAGATGCCCAGGAGGGAGGTAGAGCTAAGTCTGCAGCTCCAGGGAAGGGTGGAGTCCGAGGACATAGATCCAGGAATCATTTAGGGGCAGATGTCATTTAAAGCCAAGAGAGTGGACGAGGAATCACCAGGGAAAATCCTACATGGACCGATTCCCCACCGCTAAGGGCTTACTTCCATTAATGATGCCTATTAGGTGTTGGATGAATTTCATTTCTTTAGACTAGAGTCCAAAGAAGCTTAAGAGATGTTTTAAGAGATCTGGAGACCCCTGAACTGTTAATTAAAAATCTAAACGTAATTTTTTTGTTGGGACAGAGACTGTTACTTTTACCAGATTCTTAAAGGGGTCTGGGCTAAAAAGAGGGGGTGGAGGGAGGTTAAAGTCTGTTGTGTTTCAATAAATAATTTTTACGTCCTATAATACTTAGAGGTTGAACTGAGTTAAATACAGGGCTGGTTCTGGTTCGAAAATAAGTCTGATATAATAATTTTGGTCTCATTTGATCGTTTTTTGGTAAAAAAAAATCCAGGTTCTACCAGTGTTTGGGGGATAGGAGAAAGAGGAGAAAGTAATTAGGGGGCTGAGAAAGGAGGGAAAAGTGTCTGAATTCACAGTCTGGTTAGAAACGTTTCATATTTCTATTCCATTCAGGTCAAGTCCTCACAACAGAATCCTTTGTATTAAATCTGTGTTTGATGAAACAGCAAAATTAGAGAATTGAAGGAATTGTCTATACGGTTTTAAATTAATACCACTATCATTCTGAATGAGATATATATTCTAGGAATTCCTAAGTTACCTTCTCACCACCATGATTACTTACTGTCTCTGGTTTTGTTTCATATTTGGAACCTGATCCAAGTTTCTTATTTGACCATTATAGCACATAGTCAAGCTTTTCTTTCTAATAGCCTTCTCCGTGTAAGACAGTTTTTATGGAAGGTTATATTCTTAGTAGAATCCAGATACCTTATAAAAATTGCCAGTTCTTTTGCGCACCAAAGGACATTATCAAGAAAATGAAAAGACAAACTATGGAATGGGAGAAAATATTTGCAAAGCATACATCTGATAAGGGCTCAGTATCCTGAATATACAAAGAACCCTTACAACTCAACAATAAAAAGACAAACAATCCAACTAAAAATTAGGCCAAGGATTTGAATAGCCATTTCTCCAAAGATACAAATGAGCCATAAGTACATGAAAAGATGTCCAACGTCATTAGTCACTAGGGAAACGTAAATCAGAGGCACAATGAGATACCTCTTCCCACCCACAGGAAGGCTAGAATTTTTTAAAAATGGAAAACAAGTGTTGGCAAGGAATTAGAGAAACCGATACCTTCATATATTACTGGTGGGAATGTAAAATAGTGCAGCCACTGTGGAAAACGGCCTGCTAGTTCCTCAAAAAGTTAAAGAAAGAGTTACCATATGGCTCAGAAATTCCACTCTTAGATGTATATTCAAGATAATTAAAAACATATGTTCACAAAAATACTTGTACATGAAAATTAACAGCATTATTTATAATAACAAAAAAAATTAGAAACAACCCAAGGGTCCATTAATTGAATGATGAATAAACAAAATGTGATATACCCATACAATGGAATATTATTCAGCCATAAAAAGGAGTGAAGTATTTACACATGCTGCTACGTAGATGAACCTTGAAAACATTATGCTAAGTGAAAAAAAACCAGACACAAAAGGTCACATATTATATGATTCTATTTGTATGTACTTTCCAAAACAAACCTATAGAGACAGAAAGTCAATTCGTTGTTGCCAGTGGCTGGGAAGAAACAGGAACTGGGAGACACGAGATTTCTTTTTGGGGTGATAGAAATATTCTAGAATTAGATAGTGATGACGGGTACACAACATTGTAAATGAACAAAAAGCACTAAATTGTACACTTTTAACAGTTAAAATGGCAAACTGTATGTTACTTGAATTTTATCTCAATTAAAAAAATGCAAAAAAAAAAAAAAAAAAAAATGACCAGTTGACCTTACCTGTACCCAAGAAATAAGATGATCATAGAAGCCACACACTTAAAAAAAAAAATCCCTCATCTTACAAAAGTCAAACGCTTTCACATAGAATGAGAATTCCATTATTATTTTGAGATCAACAATCTGTATTTATTCTAGGCCAGTTAAAAGCTCAGATATCTCATCAACAAGGGCACCTGCATAATCAACATTTGTATACCTAACCCTAAATTGTACCCCACATCTGTATAATAATAAAAAAAAAAACTCAGATACAATGAAAATCTCTAAATAATTGCAGAAATGGAGAATATATGAGCTTGCATTTGCTTTGTGAAGATATTTCTAAAATTTGGGAGAAATAAAATAACAAGGCAGTCTATTAGAAGTAACTTTGCCTTTGTAAAGAGTACAGGATTCTCAAATTTCAAACTCTTTGAAAGAGTATAGGCAGCGAATAGGGTAGAATGAGAATCCAAACTGCCAACTTTTATCCCCTGCCTCTGTTCCTTCCAGAAATGAAGCTAAGCTCTGATCACTGAGGCACTTCGGAATTCTTCCGAATTTCATTCTTCTTTGGATTGAAATTATTTCCATTTCTATTTGGAATACTGAGAGCACAGTGAACTTCCACTATGCACAAGGTTCCTGTTTAATCCTCAGGAAGGTTGATTTTCTTCCTTTTTGTCTTTGTATCACACAACAGGGGAAGGATCTGCATGCCAGAGAGGAGGGCTTCAACTTTTTAAAGGGAAACTGGCAATCGTGTAAAATATTGTAACTAAAAAACGTTCCGGTCCCAGCAAGATTGTTTGATAACCATGATGGGTAAAAAAAATAATAATAATTGATTTTTTTTTTTCAAAGTAACTCTCAGTGGCCTTGTTTATGTGCCTCTCCCCTGTTAACTCTTGAATGGCTCTGCTGCTAAACATCTGTCTGACTCTAGCCAAACCACAGACACCCTCTAAGTGACAGGCAGGACCTGCCACATCATGTGTGGAGTCCGATGCAACATGAAATGTTCTGCTCCTTGTGCAAAAATCATTAGGAATTTCGAGAGGGCAAGAGCAAAAGGCATAAACATAGCAGCTGCAACATGTCTCATGCCCATGGTGTGGTGGAAGGAGTTTGATCAAACAAATCCTCACAGCTCCTGGCTCCCAGCTCCCGGGTCCCAGCTCCTGGCTCTACCACTTTCTTGCTGTGATTAGGGGCAAGTTATTTAAACTTCCAGAACCTCACTTCCCTACCTGAAACATGAGGCTAATAATCCCCATCTCTCTTGTTGCTGCAAGGATTTTTCTTTTTTTTTTTTTGAAGTCTCAAGCCTACATACTATTGTTTAACATGGTTTCAGTTAATAGTTTGTAGAAGGAGATGCCACATATTTAGCAGGGGCGGGAGCGGCAGGAAAGCCATTTGGTGAATTAAATATGGGTCCTTCAAAGCCCATGGAAGGGGGCTCTCATCTCCAGCCTGATACACTTTGCCTCGCTCTGTTTTTATTAGCTCGTATCCTCAGTACATCAGTGGCAAGGGTGATGAAACCGGTGGCAGATTTAACTGCCAGGCAGCTGGGTCACTGTCCCGTGGGTCTTGTTGTCATGCTGCGATCTTAAAGTGACCACGGCTGCTTGGGCTGCTGCCTTCCAGAAGGCTCCGAGAGAGACCACTGAATAGTTAATCGGTGGAAAAGGGAAGACAGAGGCTGTTGCCTGCAGAAAATACAGAGAAGCTGCTTTGAAAAATCCCAAGGTGATGGAATATCAAGAACACGGTTCCTGCTGTGGGCAGCTGTGTGTGCCGTGGGCAGCCTGAGGGCTTAAAATCAAATCTCCAGCATGGGTTGGTGCCTCTCCCCGTGGGCTTTGGCAATGGAGGCAGAAAGCCTCAAACGCTCCAAGATGGAGAAACCCTCTATACTAGCGGATGCGAGCTATCATTCGCAGTTATCTTTAGTGTGGTTAACATTATCCATGAATAATGGTTTTTAAGAAAAAAAAAAAAATAAGGAGAGAGAAGTGTGAGAAGGAGAGAGAAAACAGGATGACTTATTTAACAGGAAAGATCTGTAGGGCCCCTTACCTGAAACCGTCTCATGTCCCTTGGGTTTCCTGCTGTTTTCAAACAATTCTGATTGCACTTGAGGAAAAATTTTAAAAAGAATCTGTGAAGAGAAAGCAACGTGTTACATTCTTCAGTAAACATTTTTAAAGGGAGAATCTAGCTGCATTCTATTAGATTTGATTGGAAAGCGATTGTGTTTCAGATCTGGGGAATTTCAGCCTGCCCTGCCTGGGAAGGCACATGGCTGACCCTCTGCAATTTGCAAATTTGGATGTTTTCAATCGCAAGCCCAGCGCCCCCTTCCCCATCACTGTGGGGATTGTTAAGCGGTTCACAAGCTGGGCTCTGGTTTGTACACCGGCCCCAGAGTTTCTAGAGCACTCGTTCTGCAAAAAAGGCTTCAGACACAGCAGTGACCCCTGCTGTACAGAAAGTCTTGCTCCAGGGTTAAAAATGGCAGGACCTGAGCCAGAATCCCAGAGCTCCTTATACACGAGGCTCTCGGCTGACACACACGCCTTCATGCTCACACAGGAAGGAGGCCTGACATTTTCAACCAATGTGGACAAAATCAGAAAATGCTATGTTACCATCTAAAGGCAAAGTCCGTCTGCTCAGGCAGACGCTGGGGGTCTTGTGATTAATAACAAGTGTGAACGTCCTTTCACACGGTCTTCAGATTATCCAGAAAACACAAAGACACAGAATCAGGCTCTTGGGGTTATCATTTGTAAGACATCTTTTCTGAAGCCCCACATTCTCCTAAATGACCTGTAGATGCAATTTTAAAATTGGGTGTCTTTCATCAGATGGCTGCATCAACCAAAAAAAAAAAATGGCAGAAGTGGCTTTTCCAGTAATTCACCTAGTTAATGTTTGAAATTTTGTTTCAAAATACAATAAGTTTTTCATTTATTTCACTTGCAGAGTCCTTTTCCTTAAAAAAAAAAAAAAATCCAGCTTTTGCAGTGCTAAAGTCCCAGGTGAGCTAGGCCTATTTCTCTTTCTGTTACTATGACAACGAAATTTTACTGCAGTCCCAAAGTCCCTTCAGAACTCTCACATCCATGCCTTGAATTAGAACTTTAAAGGAAAAGATATACATTTTCCCCAGGATTTACCAACAAAAATAAGGAGAAATCAACAATGCTTCCAAAAATTCTATTTTACAGCAACGGTTCGTGAAATGCTCTCATCGTGAACTTCTGCTTGCTTTTATTTTTGTAACAATCAAACAAAAGAATTAGCGAGTGCTCTAATTAATTGTATTTATCACTTAAAAAAAAAACCCCGATGAGGAGATAAACAGTAAATGATAAAGAGGGGAGAAGGGGAATTGACTCTTTTGAGTATTTTCTACATTTGACGCTCTTTTATTCTGTTTGCTAAAAAATATTTGGCAACATGCTCCCGACCGGATCTATGAATAAGATTGGGTGTGAATTTGGAAGTGACAGCTACATATTTTTTCATGATTTTATAACATCTGCTTTTCACTTCTCTCTTTCAATCTTGTGTGGGGAGGGTAGGAGGTCAGGCTTTGCTTCCTGTGCCCTGGAGGTGTTGGGGTCTTTTTTGGAGGTACCTGCAGAAAGACGAGGCAGAGAAATGTTCTGCGCTGCTTTTCAGCCGCTGCTTTCTGAAGGGCAGTGACATCTCTGACCCCCCCCCCGCCCACCGTACTCAGAGTATGTTAGAAAGGAGAACTGCTTTTATTTAAGTAAAGATTGATCAGAATTTGAACATTTTATTTCTTGAAGGGGAAACATTCCTTCGTTCGTACATTTCTGGCAGAGTTAGCTACGGCCACTTGGATCGCAGGCAGATGCTCTGGGAAGATACCAGAAATTTGCCTTATCTCACTGGAGCCTGTCTCCAAACAATAGTCCCCCACCCCTAGCCCACATCACCCCCCAACCCCCAGCAGCAATTTCTATTTTGTCCCTACTAAACCCAAATTGACTGCTCCTTCTCACAGACCCCTCGATTTGGGGAAAGTTTTGGCACAACTGGACTCCTTATGACGTGTTGTGTGTGTGTTATACTTCCTCTTACCTACCCACCCCCTTCTCCAAAATGTATCTGGTGAAAACATTAATGTTCGCGAAGGCATTACTATATGAATGGTTTGGTAGGTGGAAAAGTGCAAAACAGATAAATGTTTACATAAAATCGAATTGATTTAGGGAAACGTGGAGTCTGCTGAAAGGCTTTATTCATTTTAAATTAAGATCCTTTGCAGTGATTTGGGTGGAAAACACCCTGGGTTGACTCTTTTGCTTGTCTGGGAGGCAGAGTCTGTAACCCACACGGCCCGTGCACACTAAGGATTTAGCATTCAGTTCACAAAACGGAAGGAGGGATGGAGGGGGCAGGGGGGGTAGAGAGAAAAAGAAAGATGCAGAAAGTTCCCTTACATTATATGGTATCTTCCAAAAGAAGGCACTGCTACTTCTAAGTGGCTAGCACCAGAAATTATGGCCTGGATTTTTTAATACAAATTAATTAAAAGAAAGTCTAGGGTTTACTGACTCTCCAATTTTTTTTCTCTTTCTTTTACCGATGTCTTCTGGCGCTCTCCCCCTCCACCCTCTCCATCTACCATGCTCTGGGTCTTGGTACAAAACCTTTACTAACCATACCATCCATTAGCCACAGGGTAACTTGCAGGGAACACATTCTCTGCAAATCCCTTGGGTCTAAATCCCTCCCAAGCCAGAGCTGCCTGGAAAATGTCAGCTCTCTCCACTCAGAAACGGGAAACCCAAATGAATTACGAGATTCAGACCAAATGTGCAGATTCTCATCAGGATAGGAGTTATTTCCACTTTCTCCAAACAAGATTGACTACATAAATATTACAACCACGGAGCATGCTACACGTCGCAAGCCTTCTGATCTCACTACTTGACAGTGAACGCTAACGACTATAGGTTTATCCTCACGTTACGGACGAAGAGGAATCGAGAGGTGGGGTGAAAACATGCACTCAACCCCTTAGATTTCAATCTGGTCCCCAAGCCACTGAGGCAGGACAGCGTCCCAAAAGCATTCCTTTACTCCACCGACTTGTATGAAATGCCACCCATGTGCTAGTCTAGACCTGCTATCAACTAAAGATGTAGTCAAATTCCCTCACATCAGTGGACCTCAGTTTCTTTATCTGTTAAAAAAATTTTTTTGTTTAACTGGATCTCTAGGGTTTTTTCCAGCATTAATATTCTATGATTACAAATCAAAAATGTGCAGCGTTGAGATCCTTCCAGAAAGGGCTACACTGGGGGAAGAAATCACTGAAAACAAAAGACCATGATGTACTGAAGTCCAAGTGGGTGTGGTGAGGATGAGGAGGGGGTTCTTGGAAACAAATCAAACCCGCTGAGGTGAGACTGTGAAAAATAAATAAATAAGGAGGACAGCTGATTGGTGGAAAATTGGGCATCTGCGGTGATGCCTTGTCCAAAGCTGGTAATACCCCGAGGCTGATGGGTGGGTTGTCAGGTGAGATGCACCATTCCATTAGGACCCTTTCTTTCTGCTTCTAAAGCAGGGAAAGGTGCTTCAGGAATATCACAGATCAGAGCCACCCCTGTCCCTGCTGTCACCACCCCGTGTCACCCGCAGCTGAAAGGCATGGAGGTCATGGAGCAGAGGAGGGAAAGACGGTTTGCTGAGTATCTATTCCATGCTTGATTTACAATGCTTGGTTTAATTCTCACACAACCCTATGAACAACATACCATTCTACAGCTGGGAAAAAAACGACAAGACTTTAAGAAATTCACTAAAGATCACATACCTTGTGCATGGTGGACACAAGGATCTTTCTGGCAACAAGCTCCGTCTGGTGTTCCATGTTTCCTGCACCAGCAACACCATAAGGACAACCACACAGCTCTGTGAATATACTAAAAACCACTGCATTGCCCACTTTGAATGGGTGACCTTTATGGTAAGTTATAGCTCAATAAAACTGTT
Source organism: Tarsius wallacei (assembly GCA_963574415.1). NCBI lineage: Eukaryota > Metazoa > Chordata > Mammalia > Primates > Tarsiidae > Tarsius > Tarsius wallacei. Next base: position 25,512 of record CAUYQG010193809.1, read on the forward strand.
TTGTAAAAAAAAACAAAAAACTTCAGAATGGTCTAAAAAAGGCACACACATACAAAAAATGAAGCAAGAACAAATTAGGAGGAAAAAAAATGAAGGATTCTGGCTACTTGGAGGTCAAACATAGTCACACAGAAGTAAATGCTTAATATTGAAAACTTCTGCTGAATTAATTTCTTTACTCATTTGATCAATATGTATCAACTGTGTTTTGCATGCAAGAAGGTTCAGGCACTGTGGCAAACAACGCCCTTGGCCTCATGGGGTACCCACAGAACTATTTAAATATAGATTATGAGATGAGTCTGAAGATCCCTGAATCTGGTCTGAGTAAGATTCCAGTGAATTACCTAGTACCCCACCTCCAGTACCAGGTACCAGAATACTCTACTCTGTTCAAGAATATAGTAAAAACTCCTAGGTGGCTTACAGATGTCCTGAACCCACCCCAAATAGAAACTGAATTTCAAACTAGATGCAAAACGTGGGTACAGAGTTAAGATTCATATTCTTGCCAGACTCTAGGATTCTAACCAATGGTCTGACCAGCACAAAAAACAGGACAATCTTTCTCAAGATTTATGGAAGAGGCCATTTGTCTCCAGTATGAAACCTAAGATCTAGTTACTTCTTAACATTTTTAATTTTTAAAAAATCTGGCCAGGCGCGGTGGCTCAGCCTGTAATACCAGCGCTTTTGGGAGGCCGCGGCGAGAGGATTGCCTGAGCCTGGGGGTTCGAGACCAGCCTGGGCAACTTGGTGAGACCTCGTCTCTACAATAAATCACAAAAAACTAGCCAGGCATGGTGGAGTGTGTCTGTAGTTCCAACTACTTAGAAGTCTGAGGCAGAAGGATCGCCTAAGCCCAGCAGGTCAAGGCTGCAGTGGCTGTGAGCGTGTTGCGACAGAGTGAGACCTCAACTCAAAAAATAAAATAAAAAATAAATCTTTAGGAAAGTTCTGTGGAAGTTACTTACCAAAGCTTCTTTTTAAAAGATTAGTCAGGAATACATATGAAGAAATGTGAACTTAGCACTAGTAAGAGATACCATTATACAAAGCCTTATTCTATGCAAAATAATATATTAAAAAAATCTTTCACTCTGAAACTTGGTTCTTATTCCCTTAAAAATAAACTAATTCTGCCTACCTTGGAAACAATTTCTGCTATGACATAACACATTATATACACCACAGAGTTGAGAGTACCTCACACTCTCCAAGGAACAACACCAGGGACACCTATCTGGTTTTCTTTCACCGCCTTGATGGTCACATAAACAGGCTGGGTCACTCAAGGTTGAGCCAACGTACAGCTAATATGGCCCCACAAGCCATGTAGGTATTTAAAGGTCTGTGTCCATTGATTTCGAGGGAGATACCTTTTATCTGGATTAGCTGTTAAATCTCCTTTTTTGGAGTCCAATAAATTAAAATACAACTGACTTTCACTGTTTGTGCATGCTTCCAAAAAGGAAATCATCCCTTTCCCTTGAAACACTCTACACCATTTTTGAGAGCTACCCAATATACAGATGGGCTGGATCATAAAATCACATTTGAAAGGAATGGGCAATTACCTCTGTTCTTACAGTTAATCCTCTGGGGGATTAGGTAACCCGAGTTCTCGTACCAGAGTGAGGAGCCATACTGGATGGTCATGCCCACTAGTCCATTTTCGCTCTCTGAGAACTGCCATCATGGCAGCTCACTCAGCTTTATAAGGTAGGAAGCCCCGCCGAGTGATTGATTTTTATTTGAAACCAATGAAAAATGCAACAGCAATAGTGTTCTGGCTTTAATCTAGGCCTTAACTGTAATATCCTCTTTGAACCTTGCAACAACAGAGCGAACACACTGCTTCTTCAAGAGCCTCCAACAGAATCTACAGCCAGACAGCACCAAGTAAGGTGAAGGTTGGCAGTGGGCCCCAGCCTTGGTCTGGAGATGAGGTGCCTGGAGAAATCTATTGGTTGTTGAGGTGTCAGACCAGGCTAGAAAGGACCCTGAAACTTTAAGGGCCATGTGAAGAGTCTGACAAAAGTCTACAAGAATGAAGAGACTCTGGAAGGTCAAGTTCCCAATGGGATCTTGCTATACCCGATGGTCACTTGGCAATGATGCGTCTGGGAACGCTTGGTATTTGAGATCTGCTTGGCAAGATGGTGGTGGCCGGCCATGGACAGGGAAGATGATTTAAAAGTTTTGACTGACTAGCTTCTTTAGTCTTAAATCTAAGCTGATATTCTATCTAATCCATTTATTTAAACAGCCCCTTATACTGAAAATATAAACACATGAACAGCGTAGGTATAGTGTCTTTTATATCCACATACATTCCTAAGGAAGGGATTTATTACCATTAAAGCTTAGTCACCTGGATTATTTCAATAAAAAGTCATCTCAGATTTGAAAAATGTAAGTTTATAGAAATTTTTTAAGCAAAAAATTTTCTTACTCCCAACCACACTCAACCCCCCAGACTCCTCTTGGCTAAAAAGGACTAACTAAGATGAAACAATAATTATAATTAATAATAGCCTGTGTTCACCGAGCCCCTATTATTTGCCAGGCATGTTTTCATTTAATCCTCCCAACTTTGGGAATCGGAATATTAACATTTTCATTTTACAGAGGCGATCAACAAGATTCAGAAAGGTTAGATGACTTGTCCAAGGTAAAACAGTGAGTAAGCAGGGGAGTTAAGAGTGGGACTCAGTCTGTCTGCCTCCTCAGCAAGACGCTGCTATGGTGGGAGCTTGGCCTAGCTTCGTTGGAAGGAAAATGTGGAACATATTAGCAAGCAACACTGTTTCAGGGGACAAGTGCCTCACTGATCGACATGGGGCATCCCATCGTTTCCTTCCTCTTAGCTTGGGAATGAGAATGGAGTCGTTCTTCATGTTATAAAACAAGCAAACAAAAATGTCTACCATTCCTACCAGGCACTGCGCTCTCTAGAAATTCTATGGCTATTTTGAAGGGTACAGAGAAAGATAAGCAAGTCTATCAAATATTCAGGAAACAAGACTTCTCAAGAACTCACATGGCCTAAAGATGGCCCAGCCCAAATAGGGGCATCCCTCTGCAAAAAAAAAAAAAAAAAATACGAGATTGTTCCAGTGGATGAAGAAGATTTAAGACCATTTGTCCATCAAGAAATGAGATGAGGGGGCAGGGAGCTGAAAATCAAACACGTAACATAAGGAGTTGAATTAAGTCTTGGAAAACATTTTTTGAGAATCAAGTCACCAAAGCTAAATTTTGAAAGCATTCCCCAAGGGAGAGAGCAGAATCTCCTATGATGGAGATTTTAGATAGAACGACAAGTTAATTCTTTGGCAGCAGATAATTTCAGTCGCATATGTGGCGGCTAGTTGGGAAGTCCCTACCAAGGCATTCCTGCATGATTTCAAGCTTCTGCGGTGA
>CAUYQG010193810.1:0-10379 GCA_963574415.1 Tarsius wallacei
CCGAGGTGAGTGGATTGCCTGAGCCCGCGGGTTCAAGACCCGCCTGGGCAACTTGGCAAAACCTCATCTCTACAATAAATAAAAAAAAATTCACCTGGTGTGGTAGCGCACGCCTGTAGTTCCAGCTACTTGGAAGGCTGAAGCAGAAGGATCGCCAGAGCCCAGCAGGTTGAGGCTGCGGTGGCCGGGAGCGACCACTGCACTCCAGTCTGGGCGACAGAGTGAGACTCCAACTCGAAAAAAATAAAATAAAATAAAATAAAATGTCAGTGTCAGAATAGAAAAAAAGAAATGGCATGGGAGGCAGATACTATTCTAGATTAAAGAGAAATAAAAGGGCATACCAACCAAATCTAATGCATAAACTTGGATTTCACCTTGGATTTTTAAAATATATGCAAAGGCCATTTTAGGAACAGTGGAGATTTAAATATGGACTATATGTTATATGATAATGCTAAGTTTCTTGCAAATGATAACGGGTGAAATGTCAGTGAGAGTGTCATTGGGGGGGAGTGTCATGATGTTTGCAAGTTGTTTTTTAAATGATTCAAAAAAGTATATATTTTTATATATTATATGTAGGATATAGATGTTCTATAAATACGAATAAATAGAGATCCAGACAGAGAAAGAGGGCCAGAACCACAACCAACCTAGTAACAAGAGTATCCCTAGTGCCTAAATTATGGATCTTGAAATATTATTTTTCACAAAAAGAAGCCAGAGCTTCTAGAAGAAAGAGCTGATTTCATGTTTGTGGCAGAAAATATGATGAGTCTGTCTACCAAGTACCAAAGAATTTATCAAAGACTGCTAGAGTTACATCAAAAAGTTTCAGCAGACAAGTGGAAAAAGGTCCTCCTGGCCAAAGATGGGACAGTTGAATGTTTACTAATGATAATAGTAATTTTAAATTTGATTAGTAAAATTGAATTTAATTGAAGCTAATCAATGAGCCAATAATGATATGTACAAAAGAATGTGTATACTTCAGGATGTGATAGGGAATCACTTCATTGATTCCCTTAGGAAATCCCAGAGGATAGAGAAACACGTTGAATTGCATCATTAGTTGTGCAATCAGCAAAACCTGGACTGTGAGAAACTCTACAGGTCAAAGCACCCAGATAAATATAAGGAAAAGAAAGGGATGATTAGTCTAAAACTTAAAAAATATCTTTTTTTTTTAATGGGCCAGACGAAAGTAAACTATAACATTCAGGATTGCACAATTAGATGATAAAACTATTTTCTAAGCAGCAATTACTAGAAAGGTAATGGAGAAAGAAAGCATTCGTCATTGAAATAGGTCACATGGGAAGGGCTTATGGAGGGAAGGCAAAGTTATATTTTTTGACTAAGATGTTTGTCATACATGTTTTATATAGTTTTTTGAATCTTTGTTTTATATCCCAATTAAAAACTATTTTCTAAAAAAAGGAAAAATAATTCAGATATACAACAACCAAATGTGTTGATTTTGTTTGGATCCCAATTTGGACAAAGCAATTCTAAAAACATAAGATAAGCAAAAATATTACAACACTGACTCAATCTTTGATGATATAAGGAATTATTATTTTTCGGTATGATAATGGTATTATGTATTTTTTAAAAGTTCCTTTTTTTTTTTTTGAGTTGGAGTCTCACTCTGTCGCCTAGGCTGGAATCCAGTGGCACGCTCACGGCCACCCCAGCATCGACCTGCTGGGCTCTGGCGATCCTTCCGCCTCAGTCTTCCAAGTAGCCGCAACTGCAGAAGCGCACTATCACCCCCAGCTAATCTTTTGATTTATTGTAGAGATGAGAGCTCAACCAAGTTGCCCAGGCTGTTCTCGAACCCGTGGGATTATGCAATCCTTTCACCTCGGCCTCCCAAAATGCTGGAATTACAGGCTTGAATCACCATGCCTGGCCAAACCCTTATTTTTAAAAAATACACACTGAAATACTTTTAGATAATGTTTGGTATTTATTTTGAAGTAACCCTTTGGGCATAGAAAAAGCAGGCAGGAGTATAAATGAAATGAATTCGTGAAATATGATAATGGGTGACTTTGGTTGCATGGGGTTTACTATATTATTGCTTCCACTGTTGTGCATGTTTGACACTTTCCATAAGAAAAATATTTCGTTTGTCAACATGGTTTGGATGAGTAGTTCACAAGCAAAAGAAAAAATGGACCCTTCTATATGTGGATTGCTCGAGTAACTTCCTCCTTCTTCAATTAACTGCTCAGAAAATTCCCCCTACACCGGACGAATATTTAAGTAAATGGAAACTTCAGGGCCAGATTTCACTTCTCAGATAAAATGTTCCTGAATACCAAATATCCTAGTGCTTCTTTTAGATCAGACTAGCAATAAAACATGCCCTGACTTCTCTCTGGAGACGGTGAGATACAGGCTACATTGGCTGCAGTGAGTTTTTTGTCCAGGACCTGATGCTCAGGTTGGTGAACCTTATAGGACAGAACCTTCCATTCCATTCTGCAGAGTTTAAGGTCAAGACCTAAAATCTGTCTCTGAAATGCCTTCCTTGCTTATTGAGCAGCTGCTCAATCTCAAGTTAGTACTCAAAGTAAAGCATAATATTGTGGGGTTGATTTTCGAGGCCTCACTGCCTCAGTTTCATGCTGGCATCAGCACCATATGTCTACTGGTATGACAAATGGAGAAGAAAATGTTTCTATGAGCATGCTGCTGATTTTAAAAATAACATATCTAATGAGCCAGCTGTGATTAGATAAAAAAGCATTAAAAATCATTTCTGTAGTTTATTTCATACTAAACGGTTCTCAAATATTACTCTATCTTTTCAAAACTGTAATACAGATATCATACAGATGGTCCATTTAATGGGTTTTATTTTAAACAGACCAACTGGGAGATTATTGTTTTTATCAAAAGGTAGGAGAAATAATTTATCCCAGGCCAAAGGGGGCAAAACTAAAAATTCATTATGGTATTTTACAAAATGGTGCACATTTTACAAAGCAATGTCAGTTTATGTAGTCACAGTGATTTGCCCCCGTGGAACTTAAAAGTAAAGAAATAAAAGTTACTTCATGCAATCAATGTATATTAATCAGAGCTGAGAATGCAAATCTGGTTAGAGATGGAACAGCTGTTGGGTCAGCAAGACTAGGCTATAAAAGAATGAATATATTATGATGCCTAAAGAATGTGTTCATCCAAATGTGTGTGAGGATACGTGACAGGGAGTGATGCTGGTCCATCACAGGAACAGAAATATGAGTGTCATTACAGCAAGTGTTGGCTGTGTGCATTTCTTTTCTTTTTCTTTTTTATTTTTTGCTAACCCCACACAGTGGGGGCGGGGCGGGGCGGGGCGGGGGTGGGGGGGAGTGGAGAGTAGTCACCGTTTCTGGACACAGCAGTGATGGTCCTCGCTGTCTGGGAGAGCCTTCCTGGGTCCCGCAGGGTCCCCTCCGCCATCACTATCCCGACCCTGCTCGCTGTTCTAGGCCGGCACCACCTGGTCCCTCATGTTTCTACCGGATCATTTGTCTATCGGCCCCACCAGGAGTCGCCGGGTACAGAAGGGCCCGAATGCCCTTACACAGGCTTGGCGCCCGCCCTGCCCGCCCTATGACTCCCTCCAGAAGGGACCTCTGTGCCCCTCACCTCCCTCTCCCTCCTCACACTTCTCTCTCTCCCCTCCATGCTCTGGTCTGACCCAGCCACCATCTGGATCAATGAAGGGACTCCCGGCTTCCCCCCACCCCTCCCATCTGCACTTCCCTCCCTCACTCAGGTGCCACCTCCTTCTGCTCAGGATCCCCTCCCCAGAACCTTGCCATCCTCATGGACCCACCTACCCTATACTCCCCCCCGACCCCCACCCCATCGCCTCCCAGCCGGCTGTGTGCATTTAAACACTGTTTACAGGACAAGGAGCCTTAACCAAAGGCTCTGAGTTGCCCAAGTGTCTATCGTAGCGAGACCATATTTCTGTGAGCCAGGGGCATCAGGCTGTGGAAATCAAGGTAGAGGTTACAAACTGGAGCGCTGTACAGCTAACTTGGTTCACGGATGGATTTGTCTAGCTCCTGTAGGTGAGGAGAAGGAGAAGGAGAAGACAGGAAGGAGGAAGAAGAAAAGAAAAAAGATTGACACAGGGGTCAAAGGAAATAGCATTTATTTGGGAAACAAAGAATTGCAATGTGGGTATATTGAATCAGGGCAACCCTCAAGAGTCTCTTAAAACAAGGGCAGGGAGGTTTTTGTTGTGTTTTGTTTTGTTTCAATGTGAGACTTTCACAAAAAGTTGTTTTGGGGACAATTCATTGGGCAGAAATACTAAATCGCAAACTTGCTCTTATTTGTTAACTAGAGTACTTCCAGCTGTGAGATGTTGAAGGCCAGTGTTTCCCCAAGTCTATTGAAATATTTTGCGGTTTGTCCTTTAGAAGGTGAGTGCAATTTTCTCACAATCTGCCAGCTGCTCTTTAGAAGGGCTTAGCTTTAGCGACTTCATTTTCTTTTTTCACATTTCCCCCTTTTGATCAAGATCTTTCTTCAGAAAGCATCACAGATCATTTGGGGAGTTTGATTTTGTTCCTTATCACTGGAATATACCTGACCTAGGAGTCATGTCTTTCACAGGCATATCTTTCCTGGCAGTATCTTCACTGGTGGAGAGGGGAGTATCTTAAGGTCTGAGGAAGTGTAAGGCTAAATTGGGCCACATTTGAATAACAATGTCAAATGCATTTCAAAAAATGTTTTCTGAAAGGCACAGACCTTAGATTGAATAGAACCAGAGGAAGAACTTCTGATTAAGATAATTTCAATGCTTCCACAAATTTTACCAGTTGAATTTTAATAATGCTATTTGTTCTTTTCACCAATTCAGAAAATTGGGGATGGTGGGTACAATTAAAGTGTTGTAATAAGGGCCAAACTTCACAATTTTGTTTTATGACCAGCGAAGTGAGTTCCTTAGTCACTATGTAACTCTGAAGGTATGCCCCATATAGGAAGAATCTTTTTTAATAGCAGTTTTGCAACAGCTGAAGTAACAGCACATTGGCAAAGGAATGCTTCTATTTAATAGACAAACATACAAACTATAATAAGAGCATATTTATAACCTTGAGGGAGGTAGCTAGATGAAATTTATTTGCCAAACTCAAAGTGTCTATTAGGCAAGTCAAAATGACCTAGAACTGTCTGAATTATCTTTCCAGGGTTGAATTTTGGACAAACAGTACAAGACAGTTATGCCTCTTTGGCAGCCCTTGAAATGTTTCCTCCCCAATACTGTTTTCTTAAAACCTTATCAGTTTATCAATTTCATCAGTTTATCAGTTGTCCAGTGAGTTGTCTAATGTGTCAGTATGCTTTTTTAAAAATCGATTCTGGTAATATTGGTTTAACATTGAGACCACATACATTTGGTGCTGGGCAAAAAATGCAACCATTATCGGCCCAATAAAATTTTTCTTTATGTGGTGCTTGAGGCTAAACATCTTTAACATCTTTTTTTTTTTTTTGGAAGCAAACTTTTTTAATTTGATAAAGGGTATCTACAAGAAGATCACAGCCAATATCATAATTAATGATTAAATATTGAGATATTTCCCAATAAGATCAATAAAGAAACAGTGATGGTCACTAACAATCAGTACTGTACTGTGATACGTATCAGTAGTGCAAGAAGGCAAGAATTGAAATAAAAGTTTTAAGTATTTGGATGGAAAAGTAAAACTGTTGTTATTCACAGACAGTATGAATGTGATGAAGAAAATCCAAGATAATCCTCAGAAAAAAAAGTGGAATTAACAAGTCAACTTAAAAAGTTTATTGTTAACAAGGTTACTATAAAATCGATAACATCCCTGTAAGGCAATGGCAAATAATTAGAACATTAAATTTAAAAGGACACATTTAGCAATAGCAAACACAAAATACTTAAAAACAAATATCACACAAAACATGTTACAGCATCTGCAGCAGATGAAGTAGTAGCATGTTGGCAATGGAATACTTCTATAGAATTCACTTTAAACTTTTCAGAATTTTTCGAAGAATTAATTTAAATTCTTTTTTGGAAAATAATTAATATTAGCTGGTAAGGTTTTCAGTCTTAGTGAAACTCAGGGCAGCTCCATTTGCTGCGTGATCAGCCGAGTTATTTCCTTTAGCCTCATCAGATTCCAATTTTGAGTGCCCCAAAATTTTGATTATGGCCAAGGCAGAGGGAAATTGAATTGAATAAATTAACAAAAGTTCCACTTTTAATTTTGTTCCTTCTGGAGGTTAAAAATCCTCTTTGTTTCCAAAGCATACCAAAATCATGAACAATCACAAAGGCGTAATGGCTGTTAGTGTGAATATTTGTAGTTTTACCTCTCACCAGAATACAAGCCCTGGTTGAGCCAAAGTAGCCATTGGCAGTAGGGCTGCTTCTGCTGGTTGAGCCAAAGTAGCCATTGGCAGTAGGGCTGCTTCAAAAAAAGATGGTAATAACATATTCATTGTGATATTTTCCTCCATTATCTGTCATATATGACCTACTATTGAACCATGACATTTTTGCATTTGATATAAGGGTTTCTTGTAAATCACCTCTAGGTGTTAGTAACTAGTCAGTTAGATTTAAACAGTCTCACCATTGGGTAGGGAAATAAGTGTTGCTAATTTAAGATAGTTGCAGTGAGAAAGAATAATATAAGAAGTCCAAACCAAGATCTCATAAGAAGTAAGTCTACTTGCAGCAAGATGTGGAGTATGATGAGAAGTTATGCTTCAGTGCTTCTACAGCATGAGGAACATATGAGGGAGACCCCCCAAAATCCACAATTTATTCATTAAAAAATTGTGTATTTATTCTTACATGTGAAAACTTTAGTCACCTTCAATACACACTCCATTTGATGCAATACAATGATTGAGATGCTTTTTCCACTGTTCAAAACAGTTTTGAACTCATCAATTTTGATGCCTTTTAGTGCTTCTGCTGTTTTTTGTTTCACCTCTTTCACATTGGCAAGACATTTCCCTTTGAGGCCTTTCTTTTTTAAATCCAGGGAAACAAACAAACAAAAATCACTTAGGGTGAGATAGAATGAATAAGGAGGGTGGGGCATGGGGGTCATGCTGTTTTTGGTCAAAAACTGCCGAACACTCAGCACGGTGTGGGCAAATGTGCTCATGAAATGAACAAACATGTTGAAAGACTCCAAAAAAATTCACTGAAACTGAACATAGCTTCTTACAACAACACTAGATGATACACTGATGCAGATGGATTCCTAGAACACTTACTTAGTGGGGGATGTCTGTACTATAAGAAGCCTACCCCCCAAATAGTAATTCCAATTTTGGGGGGTCTCCCCTTCCATAGTAAGAAGAGAGCCCATGACTATTTCTTCTGTAAATTAGGTTAAAAAGCCATAGTGGCTGATCTAGCTCTCCTGCAGGGAGGGAGTCCTTTAGCTACTAAATCTAATTGCTGGCTATAATATCCAAGGGATCAGTGCTGACTTCTATGATTTTTGGATAAAGGCCTTTGATCCATTTCCTTCTCTTTATAAAAGTTGTCAAAAGCAAAATAGAGTCAATTATGTTAAAACCCTGACAAATAAAGCTGGGAAAGCTATGAAGAGAGTTCTCACACACAAATGCTTGAAAACAAAAACTACCACAAAGGACGCCGCAAAAACCACAACCTTGAGCAAAGGCTATTGCAACTTTACACACAAAACATGTCTACACAGTCATCTGCCCAGCAACTGCCTGTCCAACTTAAAACAGATACCCTACCTTGTTAGTGATTCTTATAGCCAAGGATTATTGTTTTGCATCAATATATGTAGTTCTCATTTTGCTTTTAAAAACTTCCTCTTGCTCCAACCTCCTTGAATATGTACATAGTTTATTATGCATATGTATTTCCATTGTACTACTCACCCTGGAAAAAATACAATTTTATCTCAAGGATCCTGTCTCTCTGTTATTTAGGTTGACATAATTTGTGTCAGAAGTGGAACCAAAGTGAGTTCAAATTGGGTTGGACAGATCAACCACCCCTGGAATGTAGTGTGATACCGACTGAGCCCTTTGAGCACTTTTCTGCCCTGGTGATCTCATCTCAGATCCTAGACTGTTTTCAGTGAGTTCTCTTGACTTTATTCAGGATCAAATTTGGTTATAAGACTACCTTAAATAAAGGCCCTTTCGTCCATCTTGGGACTTTGAAAGTCATTTCTGGCAGACTTTTTCTGGTATAAAAACAAACGCCCTTCTGGCTTAAGCACTCTGATTTTTGCAGAATTTACATTCTGTGTGTGAGGCATATCTTTTCTAGTAAACTTACTTTTGGTTAATTCTGTGCCTCTAGTTTAATATTTTGTTTGGTCTGCAAATCTGACTTAAAGTTTCTGTGAACACTCATTTTGGTTTCATTTAGTTTGGTTTGCATCTGCAAATTATTTGCTCTTTTACTTTTTTTTTTTCTTTTGCTTGTTTCTGAACATCTGAGGAAAGAAAAAGCCTTAAATGATGGGCACAGGATGGCTAATTAAAAGCGACTAAAACAGTCACCGCTATCTAAGACACCAGTCCAAACTTTTGACATTTCTGACAAGATTTTATAGGATTGTCTTTGTTCTTGAGAGATTAATAAGAAACAGAATGGAATTCTCAAACGTTAAGGCATACCAAGCTTTCTGGTTCCCCAGCTGGCTACGTGCCTTTTTTCTTGTGCTGATTTTTAAATCAATGGTCATTATGGGGATCATTTGAACTTCCAAAGCCTGTTTTTCTTAGAATTGAATTAGAAAATTCAACTACAGGTTAACATGTATAGCCTTCTAAGTTCTCTTTCTACTTTTTTTTCTGCCTACTTTGAATCTGCTGACTTTTATGCTAGTATTAAGATTAACTCACTGTCCATGGCATTTCAGGCAAAATAGATAGAAAAAGAAAATCTTTAAAGGGCTTTCAGATTAATGGCTTTATAAATCACAACAGCTGCACGGCAGCAAACAACCTAGACACCTGAGTCATCCTTTTGGAAATGTAAATTTAGGTTTGCCCGGTTAACAGTTGCTTAGGGTGATGGGAACAGTTAATTGAAGGATTGGTAATGTAAAATAACTAGAAAGATGTTTATAAAATTTAGGCTGTCAAATTAACAAGTCAAAATCATGTGTTCAGAGCAATAATATATCTCTGTCCAGCATAAAAGTTGTTTTGTCTGTCACAGTTATTTGCAATTTATCCTGCAAATAACTTTTTAAAAATGCTTCCTCACTTGCATTGACTAATCAATAAAATCAGACCAGCAAACAAAAAATAAAATTCAAGGCTACTTGAAGAGTTTTCTTATATAATTCAGCCAGACTGAGCTAAAATGTAAACATTTGAAAAATTTAACTCCTAGTCTCATTTTAAACTAAAAAGTGGTAGCGAGGTTAAAATAATTTTTGTGTGTGTGTTGGAGTCTCACTCTGTCGCCCAGACTGGAGTGCAGTGGCCGCTCCCGGCCACCGCAGCCTCGACCCGCTGGGTTCCGGCGATCCTTCCGCCTCAGCCTTCCAAGTAGCTGGAACTACAGGCGCTCGCTACCACGCCCGGCTGATTTTTTGATTTATTGTGGAGATGAGGTCTCGCCAAGTTGCCCAGGCGGGTCTCGAACCCGCGGGCTCAGGCAATCTACTCACCTAAACCTCCCAAGGCTCGGGATTACAGGCTGAGCCGCGGAGCCCGGCTTAAAATAATTTTAAGACGAAACTGCTTTACGCCAAATTTTGGTCCACAGCCTTCACTTACCAGAATAAATAAAGTTTATCCATCTGAACAAGTCGCATTTTTTTCAGAAATATAATTTGGATCCAATTGTCCTTTTAAAAATGAATTTATATTACTATGTCACACTATATCATTACTAAAATACTAAATGGAAAATATATGATCTTTGTATGTATATATATTTAGGTGTGTGTACATGTATTATAGTGTATGTTGTGTCAAAATGGTAGAATCTGGTATATTTCAGCCAGAAATGTCTTAAATTCTATTCAGATTGGCTTATATAAGTGAGCACTTATATACATTGTTAAAATATATAGTAATTAAACCAAATGTCTTTGATAAATAAGTTGGTCTTAAGTTTGTTGATAAGGCTGAGGTGAGTGGATTGCCTGAGCCCGCGGGTTCGAGACCCGCCCGGGCAACTTGGCAAGACCTCATCTCTACAACAAATCAAAAAAAATTAGCCGGGCATGGTAGCGCGCGCCTGTAGTTCCAGCTACTTGGAAGGCTGAGGCGGAAGGATCGCCGGAGCCCAGCAGGTCGAGGCTGCAGTGGCCGGGAGCGGCCACTGCACTCCAGTCTGGGCGACAGAG
>CAUYQG010193811.1:0-12568 GCA_963574415.1 Tarsius wallacei
TTAAGTTTCAATAGGATTGTTTAACTTGGTATTAGTATAAATTAGCATAGAATGAAAAAGGTTTATAGCATAGGTTAGTCATAGATTAAGGTTAGTGCTTGTAATGGGTTTTTTAGGTTATAGAAACATTGTGCTTTATGAAGGTATTGTTTCATTGCCTTTAAGGAACATTAACCAGGCATGAGGAGCAGGAAGACAATTTTGGGTTTGTTCTTCCTCATGCCTGAAGGAACATCTGGTGGGTGGGGGACGCCCCTCATGCACCTGGCATTGTGTTCACATGAAAGACATGTGAGAATGACTTTGCAGAATTCGGGGATAAAAGCCCACTGTGATCCTTCAATAAACAGCCTCTACTCAATATTGAACAGTTGTCCAGTCTCTCTCCCTCTCTCTCTCTCTCTTTCTTTCCCCGCTTGGTCGCTGACGCCGTCTCACCTCCAGGAATCCCTGGTCCCTGCTGGAGCTGGACTCCTGCACTTACCAAGTAGCCCAGGCTGATCTTGAACCCACGGGCTTAGGCAATCCACTCACCTCTGCCTCCCAAAGTGCTGGGATTACAGGCGGAGCCACCAAACCCGGCCCATTATTTACTTTTAAAGTTAATTGGGTGAAACAAAATTAACATGATTTCTCACTATTAGTTTTCTAGAGTCTTAGAGGTAAAATTCAAACCTAGAACAGAAGTTCCCCACTGTCAGCATTTTGCCTCTGGGGTACATGAGTTCCTACTAATAACAGCTACACAGACATCTGAAGGGTGTTGCCTTCTTTAAGTAGGGTTACACTTAAAGTAAGATTATTTCTAAATTTCAGTGTCACATTTCTACTTCTTTTAGTACAATTGGGCATATAACCGTGGGAGCTCCAGAAGAGAATCACATGTGATTACTTATTACCCCATTTCCTCCTGGAAGTACCACAGTCGCCTCTCTAACCTCTAGTTTCCTCAGTGTTAACCTCATCTATAGTCTGTTTTTACTGCAGCGAGTAGTTTTTATTTTAATGTGGTATTTCCTTGTTGAAAACTGCTTAGCAGCTCCAAAGTAAAACAGCTAACAGCTTAACAGCTAACAGTAGAGGGGCTCAGGAGTCAGCGTGGTTAAGTTAGATCCCATGTTCATCAAGCTATGGGATTAGGACAGGTTATTTCTCATTGGTTGCCCTTCAGTTTGTCTAACCTTAAAAACCAGATTAGTAGAACCCATTTTGTTGGGTTTTGAGGATAAACAGAGTGAGTATCCTAAGAAAAACTTTTAGTATTGCAGACTATAGGTAAATACACATGTATTCTACTTTTTCAGGAACAGTATCAGTTTGTGCTTGCCGTCCCAGTAGAACAGGAACAATTATTCATTGCACACCCTTTTATTCTGTAATGTGTTTGCATTTGGACAAATAATTTAAAGTGACAAGTCATTTATCAAAGTACATATAAATGAGTGCATATCATCATAAAATAATCAGAGCCCAAACATGAATATTTCCCATGACCTGTTTATGCCTTTGTCCTGAAATTCAGATGAATTACTTCCATTCTGATAACTCTGGTTCATACCTGCAGTGCACAGTATGGCGGGCACAGATCCAGATGGAAGGAAGGCTTGTACCCTGTGGCTACAGTCTCATGTGTTCCTTGGTCCTTGGCTAATATCTAAGGATCTGTGAACTGTCAAGACAGGCACATCTCAGGAAGGCTACATTTAGCAAGATACATAATTGTTTTAACAGAACTCAGGAATCAATTCCTAGAAGCAATCCTTTATTCTTTTTTTTTTTGAGCCAAGTCTGTCGCCCAGGCTGGAGTGCAGTGGCATGCTCATGGCAACCACAGCCTTGACCTGTTGGGCTCAGGTGATCTTTCCACCTAGCCTTCCAGGTAGCTGGAACCACAAGTGCACACCACCATGCCAGGCTAATTTTCTGATTTACTGTAGAAATGAGGTCTCACCAGATTGCCAAGGCTGGTGTCATTTAAGTGTACTTTGATTGCCCTGGGCTTAGGCAATCCTCTGGCCTCTGCTTCCCGTGGTTCTGGGATTACAGGCATGAGCCACTGCACCTAGCTATTCCTTTATTCTTTATAATAAAAATTGGGAACCTACCTGAGATGATCTGGTTTGAATTTAGATGCCATCTAAGATCTGAGGAACTCAGGCATCTGAGCTGAGTCTCATGGTGGCAGAGTTCTGAATCAAGTCTCTTCCTAAAACCCATTTGCTAGTTTTTGTTGGCTTTCTTTAATAATCTCAAGCCATCTTAATTTGAATTGTATTTTGCTTTTTAAAACTTTTGAGAGTTGTGGGGTCCATGTGAGAATTTGTTACCTAGGTAAATTGCATTTAGGTGAAGTTTGGGCTTCTAGTGAACCCTCTCCCCACCCCCAGTAGTGAATATGGTGCCCAATGGGTGGTTTTGTGCCCCTTATCCCCCTCCCTCCTTTAGCAATTCTTGCTTTTGTGCCTGCATGCCTAATGTTCTCACTTATGAGTGAGAACATATGGTAATCAGTTTTTGTTTCTGTGATGGTTCACTTAGAATAAGTGGCCGCAGCTACATCCATGTTGCTGCAAAAAACATGCTTTTTGTCCTCTTTAGTTGTGTAATATTTCATCATGTATGTGCACCACATTTTCTTTATTCCAGTCCATTTTCTATGGGCATCTGGGTTGGTTCCATGTTTTTGCTACTGTGAATAGTGCTGCAATAAACATACACATGCAAGTGTCTTTCTGGTGGAGCAATTTATGTTCCTCCAGGTATATTCCCAGGAGTGGAACTGCTGGGTTGCCTGATAGCTGTTTTTCGTCTTTGAAAAATTGCCAGACTGCTTTCCACAAAGACTGAACGAGCTTACATTCCCAACATTCCCCTTTCTTTGCAGCCTCATCAACACCTGTTGTTTTTTCACTTTTTCTTTTTTTTTTTTTTAGTTGGAGTCTCACTCTGTCACCCAGGCTGGAGTGCAGTGGCACACTCATGGCCACCACGGCCTTGACCTGCTGGGCTCAGGCGATCCTTCCGCCTCAGCCTTCTCAGTAGCTGGAACTATAGGCATGTGCCACCAGCATGACTAATTTTTTGATTTATTGTAGATACGAGGTCTCATCATTTTGCCCAGGTTGGTCACGAACCCCTGGGCTCAGGCAATACTCTCACAACTGTAAGAAACAAAATCGTGATTCATTTTCAAAATGGCAATTTGTTATTTCACTTCCTGGTCCTCCCTTCTTTCCTGGCAGGCTTTCATGTTTGGCAGACTTCCTTTGATGAACATTGAGGCCCAATCAGAATCTAGAAACATGTATTTTACCTTATTTGTGTAGAAACTGCTTGTGTTTTACCTTACTTGTACAAAATTATTGCTTAGGCGACATCCAGGAAAGTGATGTAACCTCTGAAGTACTCAGTCAATGAGGAACCAGGGGATAACCTTGTGCTTTAGGGCATAACCTTGTGCTTTAGGGCATAAATATGCTGGCTGTGACTGCCTTGGTCACCCAAGAGGTGCCCATTCTTGCAAGAACAAGATTAAAAGAGCTGCTTCACTTGCCCAATCTCTGAGTCTCTGTGTTGTGCTTTGACGACGAAACTGAGGAGGGTAAATTCCACCTCCCATACCTCTGCCTCCCAAAGTGCTGGGATTACAGGCATGAGCCACTGCACCCAGCTGCTTTTTCACTTTTTAATGATTACTACCATCCTGACCAGTGTGAGATGGTTTTGATTTGCATTTCTCTGATGATTAGTGAGGCTGAGCCTTTTTTCATATGTTTGTTGGCTGCTTGTATGTCTTCCCGTGAGAATTGTCTTATATTCTTTGCCCACTTTTTAATGGAGCTATTTGTTTTTATCCTGTCAATTCATTTGAGTTACTTGTAGATGCTGGATATTAGGCCTTTGTCAGATGCATAGTTTGCAAATATTTTCTCTCATTCTGAGGGTTGTCTCTTTACTCTGTTGATGGTTTCTTTTGCTGCACAGAAGCTTTTTAGCTTGATAAGGTCTCACCTGTCAATTTTAGATTTTGCTGTATTTGCTTTTGAGGACTTGGCCATGAATTCATTGCCTAGGCTGATGTCCAGGAGGAAGTTCCCTAGGTTTTCTTCTAAGTGAATCCTATCTCATTTGGAGGAAATAGTTCTAGTCTCTATTCCATATCAAATACTCCTCACCTAGAAGTTGATATTCAATAAACACACCCTTTAAAAATGAAGGCAAACTCCCGCAAATAGCACAGTAAAGATGACCAGGGCCATCTATACAATCGACCCATTCCACTGTTGCCCTGGCTACAACTTGACTTACTTGTGAGAACCCAGTCCAGCCTGGGCTGCACCTCCTACCTTCAGTGCCAGGTCCCTCGTAAGCCTAGATGATGGTCTGGCACAGTTCATGGGCCCTGAAGGCTTCTCCCTGCCATCCATGAAGCTACAGTTGCTGACCAATGGGTGTGTCAAACTTCAGCTGGCTCACAACATATTGACCATCAACCCAAAACAGGGAGCACCTCCTGGGCTCTGTGGGTTCCTGAATGTCATCATCCACTCAGACGCCAGATTTAAGCAGAGTTGAAATCTATACAGTACCCTGAAGGTGGATTCCTTTGGGTGTTTTGTGATCAAAGCAAAGACGCGTGTCTATAGGGACATGGCTGACCTCCTTAGCTATAAACTCCACGGAGAGGAGTTTGAGATAGAGCTGGAAGCCCCTCAGACCCTGAGGATACTGTGCTATGACAAATGCTACAACAAAAGGAAGAGCACCAAGGAGGGCAGTAAGAGCATACAGAGCTGGGCTTACTCATGCCTGTAATCCTAGCACTTTGGGAGGTGGAGATGAGAGGATTGCCTGAGCCCATGGGTTCGAAACCAGCCTGGGCAACTTGGCAAGACTTTGTCTCTACAATAAATCAAAAAATTAGTCAGGCATGGTGGCGCCCACCTGTAGTTCCAGCTACTTGGAAGGCTGAGGCAGAAGGATCACCTGAGCCCAGCAGGTTGAGGCTGCAGTGACTATGAGCATGTCACTACACTCCAGCCTGGGTGACAGAGTGAGACTCCTACTCAAAAAAAAAAAAAAAAGCACAGACAAGCTCCTGAGGAAGGGCCAGATCCAGCTGGATCCCAGGCCCTGCAGGACAAAGACTGGCAGTTCACTGGCATTGCCATGAACATAATAGAAGTGATGCCATGAACACAATGGAAGTGAAACTCTCAGTCAAGTTCACAGGCAGAGTTTAGATGGAAGAGAACACCTTCCTGAAAACAGATGGGGTCTTTGGAGTTGAGACTGCCACAGTCACTGAGAAAGAGGTCCAGGGTACCCTATGTCGTGCATGGGGGAGGTGGCATCTGCCTTGTCTGGAGTGGCCACAGACACCCAGTTGCTGAAGGTGACCTTCAGCCTCAACCACAGGGACGTGCTGGTGATGATGGGTGGGAGAGAGGTGATCATCATGGCAGCATGCTGAGGCTCTACTTCTGCCAGCTGCTGAAGCCCCTCTTCCCAGATGAGTTCTACCCCAACTTGACCAAAGTCAGATCCTGTTGCAAAGGAATGCTGCACACTTTGCCTGCTGTTGTCCTTCCTAGAGGTCAACCTGGTGACCTTCTTCTTCCTTCTGGACCACCTGAAAAGGGAGACAGAAAAGGAGGTGGTGGTAAGACATCCCTGTACAACCTCATCATGGATTTCATCCTCTCGCTGTGGCAGCCTTTGGAGGATTACTTGTCAAGTTCCTTCCAGTCCTACCAGCCCCTCACCATGACTGACAGCTGGCTCCTGGAGATCATGTCCCAGGTCCAGGTGCCTCTGTACTTCCTGTAGTTGAAGGCAATTCCTGCCCTGAAGAGCAAAAAGCAGAGCGCCCACCTCCATTTCCAGGAGGTTAACAGAATGGCCTGGAAATTTTGGCAACACAGGTGAGAACTGAGCCTTCTTGAGGTGTCATTGGGCCACCTCCAAGAACTGGGCCATCTGCCAAGAGACAGTTACCCAAAGCAGGCCAGGTGGCCTAGGTCGTTCCTGATAGGTCCATGAGCCCCAGGCTGGCCTCAGACTGTGGTTTCCACTGTCACCAGAGGACACCCTAGACCAGCACTTCTCAGCCTGGGGAACAATTAAGGGAGTTTTCATGAATTTACTAAAGTTTGAGATTTCCTCAGGATCACTTGTCAAGATGCACCCTCTCTGGGAGAAGGGAACACGATCAGATTCCCTAATGATTATGTCTTGAATAAGTGCTGTAAATAGCGGGGTGCCATGGCTACGCTGTCATCCCAGCACTTTGGGAGGTGGAAGTGAGAGGATTGCCTGAGTCCAGGGGTTTGAGACCAGCTTGGGAAGCTTGGTGAAACTGCATCTCTGCAATATTAAAAAAATTAGCTGGGCTTGATGGCCCATGCCTGTGGTTCGAGCTACTTGGGAGGCTGAGGCAGAAGGATCAACTGAGCCCAGCAGTCAAGGCTGCAGTGGCTGTGAATGTGCCTCTGCACTCCAGCCTAGGTGACAGAGCGAGACTGTGACTCAAAAGTAAATGAATAAATAATGCTATAAATAAATATATAGGAAGTAAACTTCTTACTATGGCTTAACAGTACCCTTCATCATCTGACCCCTGGTGGCCCCCTTCTCTGGCCATCCTTCACTATTTTCTACCCACTCCGATCTCTCACTGTTCCTCACACTCTCACTTGAGGCTTATCATCAGTTCTGTCCCCTCATCCTACAATGCTCTTTCCCACTGTCCCCCTGCTCAGGTGTCCTGTCCTTAGCATGGCCTTTCCTGAGTCCCCTACTGGAAATACCCCCACCCCCAGTTCCTGTACACCCTTCCCTGACAATGCTCTCCATAAAACATCACCTCCTGACATACTGTCTTTATTTCATTTTAATGTTTAGTATCTGCCTTCTTTCCCTAAAATGTCTGCAATTCAATAACAGAGGCTCTTTTTCTGGTTTTCACTGCTGTCTCCAATCCAAGCCCAATTTCTTTGAAGTCAATTTTGAGGAGGACCCATTAACCTCTTGTGATGCTTTCTCTGTCATTGATCTCACGTGACAACTCCAGGTGATCTAGGTGTCACTTGCTGTTCTTCCATTAAAAGGACACCCAGTCTGTGCCCACTGACTAATGGGGAAGGGGTGGTCATCATTTGTGACTAAAGATACTAATTGTGAGGATCCCAATTTATTATGTGTGAGAAAACCCCCTTGAGACCGTCCTATCTTTCTTCTGAGGAGTGTTAGTGGGTGAGTGAGTGGGATGAGGGGAAGCAACGTGGAAGCCTTCCCACATTATCCAAGAGAGATTGCTACTTAGTCAGAAAACCCTCAATACAGTGTTCTTTCAGAAAACAATCTCCAGGTAATTTCTCAAATTTGTTTTTAAAATAAATATTTAGCCATTATATTAGGAAATAAAAAGTAAATGATAAAAATTTCTCTCTCAGCATACCATTTAACTTCATCCCCAGAGACCTACTTTTTTTTTTTTAATGCATACATATATGGGCAAAAATGATTCATGTATTTATGATTTAAGATGGTGAAAATACAGCTCCAGAAAAAAAAATATTGCTAGTGACTATTTTTTTTTAGATTGGAAAATATAGCTTATTTAGAAAGTAAGTGAGAGAAAGGAGATTCTCCTCCCCAAGGTAGGGGAGGGGGCCAAAGCTCTGCTGTTGACTATTAAAAGTCTTTATTGCTACACTGCATATATTTTCACATTTTAACAATTTATACATAAAATATAAATCATTCACTTGTAAGACTTATCTAAATAATATTTACCAAATATGATCTTAAAATATGTAATTTGATGAAGTTTTGAGTTAAAAAATGACTCTCAAAGGTAGCATTTTTTTCACTGCTAATAAGAATCCAAACTTTCTGTGAAGAGAAAGTCCTGCATCGCTTAGTGTGTTCCAGGAAGTGAAGTATCTATATCATTATCTATATGTATTTTTTGAGTTGGAGTCTCACTCTTGTATCCCAGGCTGGAGTGCAGTGGCATGCTCACCTTTACCTGCTGGAGTTAGGCGATCCTTCCACCCCAGTCTTCCAAGTAGCTGGAACTACAGACACACACCACCATGCCTGGCTAGTTTTTGTGATTTATTATAGAGACAAGGTTTCACCAAGTTGCCCAGGCTGGTCTTGAACCCCTGGGCTCAGGCAGTCCTCTTGCCTTGGACTCTCAAAGTGCTGGGATTACAGGCTGAGTCACCACGCCTGGCCCATATCTATATTAAATCAGGGTCTCACTCTGTTGCCCAGGCTGGAGTGCAGTGGCACAATCCCAACTCTCCACAGCCTCGATCTCCTTGGCTCAGGCAATCCTTCTGCCTCAGCCTCCCAAGTAGCTGGGACTACAGGTATGCACCACCACACCCAGCTAATTTTTTGATTTCTTGTAGAGATAAGATCTCACTAGGTTATCCAGGTTGGTCTAGAACTCCTGGGCTTAAGCAATCCTCCTGCCTCAGCCTCCTAAAATGCTGTGATTACAGACATGAGCCCCAGTACTTGGTCCAATATGCTTTAGATTCGGATGGAACTCTTATTTCCATCTTACTGTTCTTATATCGATACAAAATTAAAACATAGTGAAATATGCCCATCTAATATGAAATATGCTTTACATTTCATCCAACAGATCTATCAGTAAAGGCATCATGTTCATTAACACAAGACAATAAGCCTGCCGTGGTCTCATGCCTATAATCCCAGCACTTTGGGAGGCAGAGGTGAGAGGATTGAATGAGCCCAGGGGTTAGAGACCAGCCTGGGGAGTTCCATGAAACCTTGTCTCTACAATAAATGAAAAAAATTTGCTGAGTATGATGGTGCATGCCTGTGGTTCCAGCTACTTGGAAGGCTGAGGTGGAAGGATCACCTGAGCCCAGCAGGTTGAGGCTGCAGTGGCAGTGAGTACCACTGCACTCCAGCTGGGGTGATAGAGTGAGACTCTGACTCCAAAAAAGCAAACCAAAAAAACCACACAGAAAATAGCACCTTGTTAACACTCACCCATTCACCATAGGCCACGTCTGCTTTGATCTGTATAAATGTACTTGAGTTTGCCCAGTTACTCAACTTCAACAAAAAAAAATTTCACAATGTACATTGTGATGTATGCATTTCTGCTCAAGATAATATCTTATATATCCTTCCATTTTTCTTCAAGAATAAGCAGAGTTCACTCTGTTTTTATGGCTAAATCATTTGAAAGTATATGGATACAGTCACAAAATATGTATGCGTCTACTAATGAATACTTGGGTTGCATCAAGTATGGGGATTTAGGAATAAAGATGCTATAAATATTCATGCACATATTCTTTTCATAAACAATTGCTTTTATTTCTCTTGAGCAGTACCTGGCAGTACACATGCTGGGTAGGCGTATGCTAAGGTACTTTTTTTTTTTTAGATTAGAAAATATAGTTTATTTAAAGCGAAATTAGAGAGAGAAAGAGATTCATCTTCCCAAGGTAGGGGAGGGGGCCAAAGCTAGGAAACATGGCCTGCCCATAGCTCAAAGAGCACATGGCCACACCATAGGTAGCAAGGCCATGGCCACAATGGCCTGGCAATGGCCTTCAGTACTTTTTAAATAGCTTTATTGAAACATAATTTATGTCCTCAAATTTCCCCACTTAACATAATTCATTGTTTTGTAAGTGTAGTTTTGCAACCATTACTACCACCCAGTTTTGTTTTTTTATTTATTTTAATTTTTTTGATTTACTGTAGAGATGAGGTCTTGCCAAGTTGCCTGGGTGGGTCTTGAACTTGCAGGCTCAGGCCAATTCACTCACCTCGGCCTCCCAAAGTGCTGGGGTTACAGGCTGAGCCACAGAGCCCAGCCCTACTACCCAGTTTTAGAATACTTTCATCCCCTGCCAAAGACCCCCTAACATTACTCTATAGGCTGCAATTGACAGTCCTTCCCTCTCCCTTCATATTTCTATTCTATTATTTACCATGTGGTTCATCACATTCTCCTGTAACTTTTTTCTGACCTCCTTGGCTCTTCCTTCCCTGTTGCTGCTTTGTGTTTCTCCCAACCTCTCAGCTTTCAGTATTTAGTTCTTGGCCACCACCCTTGCTGACCTCACTCAGTACCTTGGCTGTAAAAACCATCTACAAGGCATGACTTCTACATCTACTTATCTATTCCAAACCTCACCATATAGTCAAGATTCACACACACACATGGAGACTTCATGACATCTCCATGGCTGGCATCTAATGGGCCAAAACTAAACTCTAGACTCCTCCCCTGACCCACTCTCTCTCCACCTCCCCCTTTTCCATGTTAGCAACTCCATCCTGACAGGTGTACGAACTACAGCTCTGTAGTCTTTCCTGACTTCTCTTCACCTCATCTCTATTCCATCAGCAAAGCCTCCGCTCCCAGCTTCAGAATACGAAAAACCCTTTTGGACAGTGGGCCACTTGTGGTACAGGTTTCCTCTACTAGGTGAGTGCTCTAGGAACTGGCTAGCGTTGTTGTGAGGCTACGTTCAGCTTCAGTGAACTTTTTTGAGAGATTCTGTTAACACGTTTGCCCATTTCATAATGGGTGATTTGCACTAACAACCTACCCACACTATTCGAGTATTCAACAGTTTTTGACCAAAAATAGCATGACCTCTGGGACCCACCCTTCCTATTCACCAGATCTCGCCTAAAGTGACTAGTTTTTGTTTCCCCAGATGAAAAAAGTCCTCAGAGGGAAACATTTTGTTGATGTGGAAGAGGGGAAACACACATAGCAGAAGCACTAAAAGACATGAAAATTAGAGTTCAAAAACTGTTCTGAGCAGTGGAAAAAGCATCAATAGGTGTATTGCATCAAACAAGTACTTTGAAGGTGACTGAAATTTAAACGTGTAAGTATATACAACATTTTATGAATACGCTTTTTGGGGTGGGGCCCCCTTGCAGGTCCTCACTTCACTGCTTCTGTGCCTCCACCTAGTCTCTCAGAGCTACTGTCAACTCCTGACTGGATGAGTGTGGAGCCTCCTGACCAAGCTCCTGCCCCATCCTTACCCCTGCAGTCTGCTCTTCATCCAAGCACCAGTCACCCGTTGGCTCATTCCTCAGCTCCATTAATTTCTCACTCAGCAGAGTTCGAGCCACAATATGCATGTCACCACAAGGTCCTCTGGAGTCTTACCCCTGGTGAGTCTCTGGTCTAGTCCACAGTTGGGCCCTGCTCACTCTGCCCCCAGCCTTGCAGGCCTCCTTATTACTCCTCTGGAGCACCAAGAGTACCAAGACACTTCTGCCCAGGGCTTTGCCTAGGCTCCTTCTGTCTTGAATCTCTGCCCCTGAACCCACATGGTGGCCTCCCTCCTCCCTTCAGATCTCTGCTCAAATGTCACCTTGTAAAGGACGTCTTCTCAGATGTCTTGTAGTGATAACCTACTAGGAACAGGAATGACCCACCATATGCACCACCCCCAACTATGTTCCTGCCTCAATTCTCGTTTCAGCTTCATTATCCTTCCACATGTAAGGACTGCTATACATATATTTTTTGACTCAGAGTCTTACTTTGTCACCCAGGCTGGAGTGCAGTGGCACACTCACAACCACCTCAGTCTCGACCTGCTGAACTCAGGCGATCCTTCCACCTCAGCCTTCTAAGCAGCTGGAACCACAGATGCAGGCCACCATGCCCGGCTAATTTTTTTGATTTATCTTAGAAATGAGGTCTCGCCAAGTTGCCCAGGCTGGTCTCGAACCCCTGGGCCCAGGCAATCCTCTCACTTGCACCTCCCAAAGTGCTAGGATGACAGGAGCCCGCTACCACACCCAGCTAATTTTTTGATTTATTGTAGAGATGATGTCTTGCTAAGTTTCCCAGGCTGATCTCAAACCCCTGGCCTCAAGCAATCGTCTCACCTTCGTGTCACAAAGTGCTGGGATTACAGGCATGAGCCACCATGCCCAGCCAGGACCACTACTAATGCATCATCTCTCTTTCTTCAACAAGTTGTGAACTTTATTAGAGTGGGAGTTCTTTCTTATTTTGTCTTTGCTGTATCTCTAATACCAAATACCTAGCAGTCACACAAAGAATGTACATTGAAAGAATGACTGCATTACATGAGGAAAAATAAACACTTTTACTTTATGGCAATTAACTCCATAACTTGCTCTATCTTCATGTGGACTTACATGTATGCTTTTTCAACGTCTTAGATTTCTGATGTAAAATTTTCTTCAAAACCTTTCTGTGAAAAATTTGTAGGGTTAGAAAGCTTAAATATTAAGTAGTAAAGCTAAAGCTAGAAAATCATCACTATATGTTTGCAAAACCACTCCCCATGCCCAAGTTCTCCACCTCAGGAGAATGTCTACCTCTCAGATGCCAAGTCTCACATCTGTTCACTTTTACAGATGTGTCATACACACTTTTTTTTTTTGAGTTGGAGTCTCACTCTGTCGCCCAGACTGGAATGCAGTGGCACGCTCCCGGCCACCACAGCCTCAACCTGCTGGGCTCTGGTGATCCTTCCGCCTCAGCCTTCCAAGTAGCTGGAAC
>CAUYQG010193818.1:0-11610 GCA_963574415.1 Tarsius wallacei
GTAGTTCCAGCTACTTGGAAGGCTGAGGCGGAAGGATCGCCGGAGCCCAGCAGGTCGAGGCTGCGGTGGCCGGGAGCGGCCACTGCACTCCAGTCTAGGCGACAGAGTGAGACTCCAACTCAAAAAAAAAAAAAAAAAAGAAAAGAAGAGAAAAAAATAAAACTAATACCCCATATTCTATCCATCAGTGAATTCTATCAGTTCACCTCCAAACTATTTTCTAAATCCAACCCCTTTTTGTCCTCTTCACTGCTACCATCCTGGTTCAAGTCATTATAATGTCTTGCTTAGATGACCCCAAGAATTTCCTATTTGATCTCACTTCCTCTAACTTTGCCCCATTACAGTCTGTTCTTTACACAACCAGAACAATTTTTTTTCTCTCTTCTGTTGCAAATATCTCCTGGTTTTATGAGAATCCTGAGGTTTTGCCAGTGTTATTTTTGTTGGATGCTGCTATACAATGTTTTTTAGTTAGGATGTTCAGTAAATATATAATAAATGACAGAGATAATCCTTAGATATTGGATTTCTTCTTTGACCCAAAAATCTTTGTTTTGTAGTCAGGAAATATTGTCTTACACTAGGAAGCAACTTATTCACCCTTCTCTCCAAAATTTAAGGTGAACTTTAAAAAACACATTTTCAGTTGCTCATGAAATTTTAGAGATTTTGTATGCTATGAATCAATGATTTTGAGGTAAGAGATTTACTTTAGATGCTTAGATGTGTGACTTATGCACAATTGTATTTCTGAAAAAATCCTTTGGCATTTAAAAGTTATCTTGCCTTTGTGAAATAAGGGTTATCTCTTTCTACTAAATCTAAGATTTCTCCTAGAGGAGTTTCACTTTTGCTATTTTCGAGTGAAGAAAAGATAAGAAAAGGAAGGAAGGAAGAAGAGAAAAGAAAAAGAATATAATGCATGCAAATTTTCTCATCACTGAAACCAGAGTGAATGGCTAATAGTCTACTAGTGAGGTTAAATATTCCTTATCCATAATGCTTGGGACCAAAAGTGCTCGGGATTTTGTTTTTCAGATTATAGAATATTTGCATATACATAATGGGATATCTTGAGGATGGGGCCCAAGTCTAAACATGAAATTCATTTATGTTTCAGATACTTTATACACACACACACACACACACACACACACACACACATACACACACACACACACATATTGCCTGAAGATAATTCTATACGTTTTAAATTATTTTGTGTGTAAAGCAAAGTTTGTGTACATTGAACTATCAGAAAGCAAAGGTGTCACTATCACAGCTACCCATGTGGACAGTCTGGTTGTTTGGCATCACCATCATTCCTGACTGAGTTTATATGCTGCCAATAAGCAATCTTTTTTTTTTTGTATTTATTTGCTTAACAGTAAAAAACACACTACATCCTTACTAGAGTAAAAAAAAAATAGTGTGCTTAGGATAACTAAGCAGCATAGCAGTATCAGTAGAATACCTGTATAGAGTATTAAATGTCACTAACAACAAACAGTGGCAGGCTTTCAGTCTCCGTCTGTGATGCT
Source organism: Tarsius wallacei (assembly GCA_963574415.1). Lineage (NCBI taxonomy): Eukaryota > Metazoa > Chordata > Mammalia > Primates > Tarsiidae > Tarsius > Tarsius wallacei. The sequence continues at coordinate 1,545 of CAUYQG010193818.1, forward strand.
GTGTTTCAATTAAAATGTTACTGTATACTGTGGGTTTTTTTAGGTAAAAAGAAATATCAGAAGCAGCGAGGGATCAGGAAGTGGGCTCCTTAAGGATGAGGAGGCATTCTGCTGGAGGGCTTTTAAAAATGCTTCCTCCAGAGTCATCTGTCTCACTAACAACAGCTTTTGTCTTAGAAGTCTCGTTTTGTGATTTTATAAATGGACATGGTTTCTTATTCTGCTATAAATGCATGCTGTTCTAGTCCTTCAGTAAGCCCATTGCACACTTATCACACATTGTCACCTTGTCTGCTACAGGCCCTTTTCTGCAGTGTTAACAGTGTCATCTTCATCATCACTTTTATTATGGTCACCTTAATTCAGGACTATTTTGTCTCTTTTATCAGTCAATGAATGAAAAACTGGAGCCTCATTATCATTGTTAAAAACTTCTTGGCCGGGCTTGGCGGCTCAGCCTGTCATCCCAGCACTTTGGGAGGCCAAGGCTAGTGGATTGCCTGAACCCGAGGGTTCAAGACCAGCCCGGACAACTTGTGAGACCTCATCTCTACAATAAATCAAAAATTAGCCAGGCGTGGTAGAACATGCCTGTGGTTCTGCCTTTGTGAAATAAGGGTTATCTCTTTCTACTAAATCTAAGATTTCTCCTAGAAGAGTTTCACTTTTGGTATTTTCAAGTGAAGAAAAGAAAAGGAAGGAAGGAAGGAAGGGAGGAAGGAAGAAGAGAAAAGAAAAAGAATATAATACATGCAAATTTTCTCACATGGAAGACAGGCAGAAGGATCACCAGAGCCCAGCAAGTCAACACTGGGGTGGCCGTGAATGTGTACTCCACAGCCTGGGCAACAGAGTAAGACTCCAACTCAAAAGAAACCAAAAAATCTTCTTCACTATCCACTTTTTCCAGCACACTAAAAGACTCTGAAGGTATTTTTTGCATATGTAAGGAGATCAGGCATCATTTCTTTTTTCACCTGTCATATAGATCCTTCAAAGTCACCGTTTTGTTCATTATTATCCCTGAACATAGTCACAGGCCAGAGATTGTGCTAGGCATGCACAACGGTGTCTTTAGTTACTGTGTTATAAGCACTGGCAACTGTAAATACAGCATCCTTCTTACTAAACTTTCTGACAACCTTCCACACCCATGCGTTTATTTACTGCTGCTAGCATGCTATTCAAGAAAGTGTTTTTGTATTTACTCTTCATTGATATAAGGATACTCTGGTTATATGGCTGAATTAATAGGGTAACGTTTGGGGAAAAGTACATGGCTTAAATATTATTTTTGGTGAGGATTTCAACTGGAGTATGAGCAGGACAGTTGTCAAGAAATAACAAAGTCTTGCAGTTGTCATCCAGTCCATCTTCCCTGAAGTGAGCCTGAACTGCTGGTACAAAATGTTTATAGAGTGAATCAGAAAAGATGCTTCTGGTGATCCATGCCTTTTGTTAGCATACTAATTGACTGGCAAGAAAGTCACTCCTGGACGGGCTTGGTGGTTCAGACTATAATCCCAGCATTTTGGGAGGCTGAGGTGAGTGAATTGCCTGAGCTGGTAGGTTTGAGACCAGCTTGGGCAACTTGGCGAGACCTCGTCTCTACAATAAATTAAAAAAAAAAAAATTTAGCCAGGCACAGTAGCACATGCCTGTAGTTCTGGCTACTTGGAAGGCTGAGGTGGAAGGATCACCAGAGCCCAGCAGGATGACGCTAGGGTGGCTATGCTGTGAGTGTAACACTGCACTCCAGCCTGGGTGATGGAGTGAGACTCCAACTCAAAAAAAAAAAAAAAAAAAAAGAAAAGAAATTCATTTTTTGACAACAATGAGGATTCAAGCTTGTGCCTGTCACAGTCAGTTTACACTTACGCCTGTCTGCTGCATTAGCACATCTCAGCACGGTTATTCTATCCTTGTCATCCTTAGCTCCTGTAGGGGCTATCTCATCTGCTGTAGTCAATGTCTTTCTAGAGTGATAACTTCAAAGCAGTAATGCTTCATCAACATCATAGACTTGTTCTGTGCCAGATTTTAATCAGTGATGACCTTGGCAAACTTGTCAGTAAATTTCTCCACTGCTCTATAATCTGCAGGTGCTTTATCACCACACATATTTAACACTGTAATACTTTGTCTTTTCTTAAGTTTCTGCAACCAGCCTGTTGAATATTGACCATTCCCTTCAGCCTTAAGTTCCATGTGAGAGATCTTTGCTTGTTTCATGATCAGCAGCCCATTATGTAGCAAGCGTTCATTGCAACACTGATGGGTGCATTTTTTCAATACATGATCTAAAGCTTCGTTGTTAGCTTTATTTATGCAGTGTTTCTTATTTTTTCATTAACTTTTGCTCATCACTTTCAGCACAGAATGTTAAAAGTGTATCTTTCTGTTTCTTTAGGTCATATATGTTGGTCATTTCAACACCATTCTCTTCTGTAAGATGTTTCACACTTACATCGCTGTCCAGTTTCTCCAACAGCTTGATTTTCTGTGCTATAGATAAACATAAATGCTTTCTTTTTAAATCACTATTACTCGTAGGGTATCTGCAGGTTTTGTTGACATTTTCAACACTATCTTTACACTACAAAGCCGATAATAAGCAAAAATAACAACCAAAAAAACCAGTGAGAAATGCACTTATGCATGATTGGCATGCTCAGCCTGTCCATGTGCCATTGTATGACCCTTGTGGGTACAATTGCATGGGGGAATCTGGGCATGCATGGAAAATATATATCATAGCTAAAAAGAGTTTGGTAGGATGCTAAATAAACTGTGTATTGTACATGTATCAGGTGTGGAATTTTCCACTTATGGCATTATGTTAGCACTCAACATTTTCAGACTTTAGAACATTACAACTTTTGGATTTTGACCTAAGGATGCTCAACCTGTAGTCATACTACGTTTCCTAGCATTACTATCAATGATAACAATAATAGCAACAACAGCCCTTTAGTACTTTCTCTGTTCTAGGCCCAGAACAAAGCCTTTTACAAGCATCATTTAATTTAATGTCCTTGCTACAGTTTCACACTGGAGCTGCAAGATGTCAGGTAATTTGCCCAGGTCACCCAACTAGGAGGTACCATAGCCAAAACTTGAACCCAGATCATCCAACCCGGTGCTCTGACACTATCCAACACTCTTTTATAATATCTCTTATCATTAAATAATGAATAAAAATTTTAAAATAGATTTCAAGGTTGAGTTAAGAAACTGGATATATTCGCGGTTATGGTTTTTGTTTCCTCCATTGAAAAATAGATTGTGTTTCACAGTTTTAAATCACAACAATTCCATTAGCATTCAGCTTTTGCTGTGAAATGGTTTGGATCTTTTCCATAAAATGCCCTTTAAAGTAAAATTTGCCCAAGTTGTAGCCTAGAAACAATAGTGGGGCACACTTGATCCATTAAAATGAATTTACCAGGCTTGACTGGTCTAGCAACCATTATGTATAATGCTGACTACATAGAATCCAAAGGTTTTTTTTAAAATGTCAACAAAGCACTAAATTTTCATGTTCTGAGATATTCACAAATAGTCTACCCAATTTCTTTCAGTTATTTTCGAATCAGGCAATAATACCATTCTAAAAACTACATCTTGAAGATGCTTTCTTCACATTCTCTAATTCTCAAATTTACAGGAATTTACAATAGGGAGCATGTAGCCTGACCTGTAGCTTACACAATTAACATCTTACTGGCATTTTAGAGCTCTTGATTGTAAGTAACAGAAGTTCTAAGGTGCTTTAGCAAAAAATTAAAATTTTGATTTCTGTAACTGTGAAGTTTGGGGGTATTAGCCTCCAGGTATCTCTGTATCTAGATGATTTAACAATGTTGTCAGGAACCTTCCCCAACTCAGTTCTCAACTTTGCTACTTCTATGCATTGTTAATTCCCAAACAGGCAATATTCAAATGGAGGTTAAGATGAAAAATGTTTTGTATTTAGCTTAGTAGCATCATAAGACTAAAGGTGTCTCTGTCCTTGTCACATCCACCAAAGTTCCTGGAATGGCTACCATTGGTTCCTTTAGTATCAGGTACCCATCCTTAAGTAATGACCGAGTTTGAGTGTTAGGGAGTGCTCTGAATGACCCCGTTCAAGCTTGGTAGTTCTATTTTAATAGGTTAATGTTGTTCCACTATTGCTCCTCAGTTTTAATTTTGCCAGATTTCACTTTCAAGGGCATCCATCCACTCTTGAAACTGAGGAATCGAGTCAGTGCCACTCAGACTCAAACTCTGGGGTGAGGACGGTGGAAGAGAGGCTATTCCTGTTACCAGAAGAACAATTAGATGTAGGTCAGACAAAAAAAAAAGAAAGAAAGAAATCTAGTAGTATACCTGAAATTTTTTTTTTTTTGCCAACTGACAGAGAAACACAGTAATCTCCCACCGATATCCCATTTTATTGACATGAAATTCTACTCTACACCAATTTACTTCTGTTAAACCTTTCCATAGCTGAGCATATTTAGATCCTGACATAAACCTGTATTTCCCCTCATTTCTCTTTGGCAAAAATTGAGGAGAATGAAACATCAGCATAGAAAACGGGCTGTAGAAAAGGAATAGAATTGTTTAGGGTAAACTTAGGAAACAAGAAATACTAAACTCTGCCATTGAGACCTTCCACTTCAGTTACAAGTGAGTGGTGTATTGAAGGTACCAATGATGTCTGCTTTGAGGTGACTTTATTTTGGACAGAACACACATTTTATGCCTTTCTATATATGAATAGGGAGTTTTTTAAATTAGCAACCCAGCCAAGCATTTTCTATGGTAAGCATCAAAGTCACCCTCTGTCATTGGAACTGTGGTGAATGTAGGAAGTGAGAGTAAATAAATACAAATCATACTGTTGGAAAGATATCAAAAATTTAGTTGAAGGTACAGGTAGAAAGAATAAATCTTAACATTTATATTATAAGCAGCCAAGAAAAGCTAACCAATAAGTGTCTGCTTGAAATTGTAGGGAGGAAAATTCTTAAATATTTATAATAAGCAATGAAATACAAATAAAAATTAACTGTACAGCATTTGTTATTATTAGCCAGGATGTACAGGTAGTATCTAACTCATAAAGGTATTGTAATAATTAAATGAGATGATAATGCACAGTGCTAGGCTCAGAGAAAATTCTCAAAATTGTTAGACATTATATTAAATTTAAACATCCATCTATATTGTTTCATTTTAGTTAAAGTAAAAATATTGATAACAGCTTTTCTAACTTTACTTATGACCTTGTTGCCTGATTTTAATTTTCCCCAACGATCTTAAGTTTCTCAATCATGTATTTTCCAGTGCAACTGGTTTTTATGAACCAAGTTGACAATGTGAATAATACATTTGAGGATATTTCACGGGCTATGTGGGAAGATTGTATATGAGTCTAGACTGAGAGGACCACAGAGGAAACTTCCCCTACATTGCAGCCACAGAGACCTTGGGAAGAGAGAAAGAGAGAGTGGGGAGATTTGGGCTTCTGACCCTGCAGTTCTGCTCAGATTCCAGTCTACTTCCTGGAAGAGTTAGGTTGTCAGTTCCTTTGAAGCTTGAACACATTTACAGAGCTGTGGCAGGTGCCTAGGAAAGCTGCTGCATTTAAGGAAAACACCCTGTTAAGCTGCCCTTTATTTTTTTCACCTCCTTTGGCCCCACCCCAATTCATTCTTAGTTCTGTGCTCAAATTAATCTTTTTAAGATGCATCTTCTGTTAGTCTTGATGAATGTACTGCTTAAACTAGAAGAGCTGCATTTGGGAGAGTCTAGGTTTTTCCTCCTCCCTATTGCTCATCCTATCAGAGTTGTTCATTCTTCTTCACTAATGCTCGGGACATCCTCCCTACTTCCCATTCTCACTTCCATGAGCCAAGGGCAGGCTCCTATTGTCAAGCCCTGGGACTCCTGCAGGAGCGCTTTATTGTCTCTCTGCTTCTTGGCTTCTCCTTTTCTCAGCTGTTCTCCATCAAATGTGAAATTGGCATTTCACCCTCCCACCATTCAACATTCTACAGGAGCTACTCACTGACCTGCATGACAAAGTCTAAAATCTTTCCTGTGACCTTCAAGAGTCTCAGTGATTCTCAATGATTTCTGACAACTGTCCAGCCTTAGTTCTCAGGCCCCACCCCTCCCAACAGGTTGCATCTTTAACTTCCAGTCATCTTAATTATGAGTATTCCCTGAACTTGCCATGTTCTTTACTCTCTGAATTGGTGTCTGCCTTTCCCTCTTCCTGGGACCCTCTCCTTAAATTTCCAGAAAACTCATGCTTTAAAAAAAAAAAAAACTTTTTAAATTTATTTTAAAGATGTGGGGTACAGTTCAGAATTAGGTAGGTAAATGATCACCGTACAGGTAAAGTTTGGGTCTCCCTTTTATCCCCACTTCGCCTGGTTTGAGATCAGGTACCCTTATTAATGTTGTATGCCTCCCACTCCTCGGCAGTTTCCCACTACTACCAATCCCTTTCTTATAGTTTTATGATAAATGTTCAGGGTCCACTTAGGAGTGAGAACATGTGGTACTCAGTTCTTTGTTTCTGTGATAAATCTCTGAGTATTAAGACTCTAAATCCATCCAAGTTGCTGCCAAGTCCATAATTTTGTCCTTATTTATGGCTGCGTAATATTCCATCATGTATATGTATCACATTTTCTTTATCTAGTCCGGTTTCGAAGAGCAGCCCAGTTGGTTCCATGTTTTCTCAGCTGTTGTGAAGAGTGCTGCAATAAGCATGCATGTACAGGTTTCTTTTTTGTAGAGTGATTTGAGTTCCTCTGGGTATATTCCCAAAAGAAAGATTGCTGGGTCATAGGAAAGTCGATTTTTAGATCTTTTAGAAATCGCCATACTGTTTTCCATAGAGGTTGTACTAGTTCACACTCCCACGAACGGTGTAGAAGTATTCCCTTTTCCCCACATCCTCTTCAGCATCTGTTTCTTGAGTTATTGATGATGGCCATCCTGACTGGAATTAGGTGGTATCTCAGTGTGGTTTTAATTTGCATTTCTTTGATGACTAGTGAGGCTGAGTATTTTTTCATGTTTCTCTTGGCTGCGCGTATCTCTTTTTCTGAGAAGTGTCTATTCATATCTTTTGCCCATTTTTTAATAGGGCTGTTTGTTTTTTTTCCTTTTGGCATGTTTGAATTCCTTGTAGATCCTGGGTGTTAGGGCTTTATCAGATACACAGTTAGCAAATATTTTTTTCCAGAATGTGGGCTGTCTGCCCGCTCTCTTGATGGTCTCTTTTGCTTTGCAGAAGCTTTTCAGTTTGATAAGGTCCCACTTGTCTATCTTATCCTCTTATGACATGGGCATTTGGAGTTTTGATCAGAAATTGTTTGCCAGTTCCAATTTCCATCAGTATATCTCCTGCATTTTCTAAGGTTCTTATAATTTGAGGTTTTACATTTAGGTCTTTGATCCATTTAGAGTTGATTTTTGTGTATGGTGATAGGTAGGGGACTTGTTTTAATCTTCTGCGTGTGGTCAGCCAGTTTTCCCAGCACCACTTACTGAACAGGTTCTCCTCTCCCTAGTGGTTGATGGTGGAGGGTTTGTCGGAGATCAGTTGATTGAGAAATTGAGGTTTTGCTTCTGGAATCTCTATCCTGTTCCATTGGTCTATATGCCTGTTCTTGTACCAATACTAGGCTGTTTTGATTATTGTAGCCTTATAATACAGTTTAAAGTCTGGAAGTGTGTTATCTCCTGCTTTCCTTTCCTGAGAATTGTTTTGGCTATCTGTGGTCATTTATGTTTCCATATCAATTTCTGTATTGTCATCTCCAGGTCTGAGAAGAATGATGATAATTTGATGAGTATTGCATTAACAATTCTTACATGCTTAAACTTCAGTCACCTTCAAAGTACTCTCCATTTGATGCAGTACACCTTTTGAGATGCTTTTTCCACTGCTCAAAACAGTTTTTGAACTTCCCCATTTTGATGCCGTTCTCTTGATGATTTCTTTTGCTTTGCAGAAGCTTTTCAGTTTGATGAGTCCCCACTTGTCTATCTTATCCCAAAGTCATTTTCTCTGGAACGTGTCCCAGCTGCCCTATGCAGAAGTAGTTGCATGTTGTATATTACGTGATGGCCATTATTATTATAAAGTTGTGATTCTGACACATCCCTCTGGGGAGACAATCACTCCTCAAGTCCTTTTATAAAGTTATTGTGGATGGAAAGAAAAAGTTATCATTAATATTCATGGAGGGGGAAAAAATTCTGCCACTGACTGCAGTATCTTTAGGACATTTTCATAATTTCTCAGGTCTCTCTCTCTCTCTCTCTGTGTGTCTCTCTCTCTCTCTCTCTCTCTCTCTTTTGAGTCAGAGTCTCATTCTGTCTCCTGGACTGGAGTGCAGTGGCACGATCACAGCTACCGCAGCCTCAACCTGCTGGGCTCAGGCGATCCTTCTGCCTCAGCCTTCCAAATAGCTGGAACTACAGGTGTGCGCCACCACGCCTGGCTAATTTTAAAATTTATTACAGAGACGAGATCTCGCTAAGTTGCCCAGGGTGGTCTCAAACTCCTGGACTAGTCAATCCTCTTGTCTCTGCCTCCCAAGGTGCTGCGATTGCATACGTGAGCCACCATGCCTGACTCTCTCTCCTTTTTTTAAATTGGTAAATAAAAATTGTTTATATTTATGGAGAGGGTCTCTTTAGTAAAGCTATACATACAAAATCTTTCTGCACATGGTTGCACTGTCCAAATACTGTGGTCATCAGTACTTGCGCCAGTAATCTCTTCTGACCACTGACAACCTGCTGGACACAGTGCAACATACTCTTAGCCTTGACTTTAAAAGATTTTAAAAACTCTCACTGGAGCCGGGCTCGGTGGCTCAGCCTGTAATCCCGCACCTTGGGAGGCTGAGGTGAGTGGATTGCCTGAGCCTGCGTGTTCGAGACCCGCCTGGGCAACTTGGCGAAACCTCATCTCTACAATAAATTTAAAAAAATTATCCGGGCGTGGTAGCACGCGCCTGTAGTTCTGGCTACTTGGAAGGCTGAGGCGGAAGGATCACCAGAGCCCAGCAGGTCGAGGCTGCGGTGGCCGGGAGCGGCCACTGCACTCCAGTCTGGGCGACAGAGTGAGACTCCAACTCAAAAAAAACAAAACAAAAAACTGTCATTGGAATTTTTCTTTTTCTAAAAATGAATGCATAGTAAAAGCGGTCATACCAGCACAATCTTAGCAAAGTCACCCCCATATTTTTATTTTTATTTTTTATTTTAAAGATGTGGGGTACAATTCAGGTTTAGGTATACAAATGTTCATTATGCATCTACCCTTGTTGATGAGGTGTGCCCCCCCCAGCAGTTTCCCACTACTGCCAATCACGCCCCCTCCTTCCCGGCAGCTTCCCATGACTGCCAGTCCCTTTCTTACACTATTATGATAGTTGCTCAAGGTCCGCTTATGAGTGAGAACATGTGATACTCAGTTTTTTGTTTCTGTGATAGATTGCTCAGTATTATAGAATCTTAAGTTCATCCAAGTTGCTGCAAAGTTCATACTTTTGTCCTTATTTATGGCTGCATAATATTCCATCATGTATATGTACAACTTTTTTTTTTTTATCCTGTTCTCTTTTGATGGGCAGCACGGTTGATTTTTGCTATTGTGAATAATGCTGCAATAAACATGCGTGTGCAGGTATCTTTTTCATAGAGTGATATCCTCCGGGTATATTCCCAGTAGGAGGATTGTGGGGTTATATGGGAGGTAGATTCTTAGAGCTTTTAGGAATCGCCACACTGTTTTCCACAGAGGTTGTACTAGCTTACATTTCCACCAACAATGTAGAAGCGTTCCCTTTTCACTGCATCCTCTCCAGCATCTGCTGTTTTTTCAGTTATTGAGGATGACCATCCTGACTGAAGTTAGGTGGTATCTCAGTGTGGTTTTAATTTGCATTTCTTTGATGACTAGTGAGGCTGAGCATTTTTTCATGTATCTGTTGGCTGCTCATATGTCTTCTGAGAAGTGGCTGTTCATATCTTTTGCCCACTCTGC
>CAUYQG010193819.1:0-33430 GCA_963574415.1 Tarsius wallacei
CAGGTGGTGCTATCTCACGGTTCCAGATGATCTTTACCTCAGCTGCTAGTCTCACCAGGGAGGGAGCCAGAAAGGGAGCCAGAAAGAAGCCAGGAATGAAAGCCTGGCCCCAAGGCACACAGGAGGAGATCCAAGGCTCAGTCGGACGTCACAGCAGCAGTAGTGGTACTGGCGATCTCAGATCTCAGCAGATCCTGCGTGCAGGGGTTCCAAGGTCTGAAGGCGTGGATCACCTCAGACACAGGCAGTGGCGACAGTGGCGGGTGCCCAGACTGTGGTAGCAGCAGCGGGGGGGGGGGGGGGGGGGGATGACAACACACCACCGGTGGTGGCAAGGGCACCAGTGTCAGTGGCCGAGTTCCGTGTGAAGGGCAGGCCCCCAAGGAGAGACCCTGAGTCTTTCTGTGTCCTCTTTTGCAGAGGTCTCACAGACCAAGCTGCCCCGTCGCCATCTTTCTGGAAGCCATTTTACCTTTTTTCATATTTAAGAGGACAATTACTGAAACACATTCCAAGTATAATTTGTCACATAAATGATAAATTATGAGTACACTTACTAATAGACCTTAATTTTTATGCTTATATTTAGACTAAATAAGTATTGATTGTCAAATATGTACCATTGCCATTAACAATTTATCTTTAATTTTTTGTTACTGACAACATTCTTTTATATATGCTACTCAATTGAATTATCAAAGTAGGTGGCTGACAAGCACAGAATGTATTCTCATTTCAGATATTAGGAAAATTTAACTGGAGTAGGATTAAGTAAATTGTAACATAGGTGGACCAGATCACTTGATTCCTAAATTAATGCTTTCACATTAATTTTACATATCAAGTTAAAGTTACTAGCATGGATTATAAAGTAAAGCAAAGTCATCTCATCATCTCAAGTCTTATTGAATACTTTTACAAATAATAATTCATCTTCTAGGAAATCAATCATTGGTAAATGAACACAGGCATAATAATCCCTTTATAAAGTGTTTTGGTTCAAAATAGTGGTCTGTATTAGGATGGAGCCCTAGCTCTCATATCACCACATGGAAGTGCTTCCCCCAACTGTTCGTAGGATATGGAGAATGACTTATTTGTCTGGTCTTGCAGGTCTCAGTCAATTCTGGGTTCTTCCTTGTCAGTATGCATTTATGGAGAGGGTACACTAGGTCTTTTTCTCAGTAATGCAGGCAAAGGCTTCTGCCCCTATGATAACTGTCTAATTCCATGGTGAAAAATTGAAAACCCAAAGATTTAAATTAGGTTTTCAAACCTTACTCTTTGCAGTAAATAATATGATGTTTTCATTTCTCCTGATCATTTTAATTATGTTGAAATTATGGGAAACAAAAAGGGTTATATTAATTGGCCACCTAAAACTTGACCATCAGATGGCTTCATGGCCAAGAAATTTGCTAACTGTATATAAACACTGGTATTTGCAAAACAAAGTAACATCTGTGAGACTAATTGATGAGACCAGGGTATGTGGCTTTAGGCTATGAGTTTTAGCTAGCAGGGGCATAAAACTTTTCAGACATAGTTGTCTGCAGCATACTATATTGCATTTCACAGCTGGTTTATACTCTAGTGCACATGACGTTATTCAGGTGCATTCAGATGAGCAACTTTAGCTTTCGATTTTGTGAGCATGGGCAATATAAGTATTTGGTTTTGTTTGGTCAGCTTTGTCCAAAGATGAGTGGCTATTTCAAATGATCAGGGCACACTTAAATAGGACTTAACAAATACAGAATTGCATATCTCAATATGTAGGCTTAGCTGAGGCAAAGATTGCTTATTTTATTTTTATTTTTAACAAAAGGATTCTTCTAATATGCAAGACCCCTAGGCAATAAGGCACAAGAACATTTTGCTGTTTTTACTCTGTTTCTCAGCTATTTCTCCAAATCAGAAGGTCGGATTTTAAACCTCATAGGCAAGTAAATTAAGCACATACTACTACACTAATGAGGCCCTATGTATACATTTTGGTGGTAAGTATAGCAGGCTATGATAGGAAGCCAAGTTGTTGGATTTACACTAAGCCTCTATTCTTATGTCTTTTTATGGCTCATAGGGCAAAGTGTGGCTTAAACAAGGACAAATAAGTCACACTGTAAGCCTAGCTGCTGAATGCCTCCTCTGCAGTACAGGCTTTTAGGGGCATCTAAATAATTTGGGCCAACACCTCAAGGCCCACCCACATACATTTTCCTTGCATTATCTTGTCTGCAATCTTCCTATCTTGTTCTTCTCAACCCTGACCAACAGCTAAGCCCTTCACTTCTTCCTTTTGAAGCTCTGCCCCACTGGAAGACTATCCCTTTACCACTGGCTTTTAGGAAGAGGAAGCTTGTACCAGAATATTAGGCAGACCTATTCAAGGACTAGATCAGGATTTCTTCCTAGTTAGCTGGTTGCAGGGAACCTTCATGAATAAATTTGCTGACTGACAGAGAGAGAGAGAGAGACATTGACAGAGCTAGGTGACAAAAATGATCTACTTTATGTTGATATATCTGGCTTTTGTTCGTGTACTCAAAGCAAGACCTCTGAGTCTAGTCAGGTCCAACCCCAAATGCACTATGAAAAAGCATACAATAGGCTGCTATTGCACCAAACCAACTTATAACCGTGGTGGATTTGACACGTCCCATTTCAGGATAGACATTTCTATTCTCATAGTCACTTCATGCCCAGTGGTTTCGTTCTCAGTTGCGACTAGGTCCCAAGAGCATAGCAGAGGTGATTTTCAAGTAGAGAGCTATTTCTCTTCTGCACAATGCACGGCCTTGCCTTATAACCTCCTGCAGACCCCTTTCAACTTCTTTATCTCTCTCAAAATGTCAACATTCAAAGTCACTTGATAAATGGGTTGGAAAAATATTCCTCAAATTATCCAACACAAAAAGCGTACCTATTCTTTTGGTGGTAGGAGGCTCAGGGTAAAATAACTTCTTTGTCTTTAGAGAGTTCTCCTTGCATGCCCTGGATCTAAAATCTTCACTAGTTTGAACTCTCTCTGAGTCATTGTAGGAAATATAGTCCAGTCTCTGGCACTTGTGCATTATACCAGGTCATCAGAGAGAGAAAAATTGGGAAAGAAATATAATTTTTTTCAATATGGCAGCTAATTTCAGCTTTTAAGTAATTTCTTTATATGCTACCATAGGGATCTTCTGCATATCACAGTCTACACTGAGTTAATCATTGGCTAGACTGAGCATGCCATTATTTTTCTTCATGTTTTCTAGAATATTTAATAAAAGCCCTCCAATTCCAAAATCTACAAAGTGACCATGGCTCCTATATTTTCTCTTTTTCTTGATATTCCCTGAATCAGTGCTTCCCCTGCCACCTGTACATCATCCCAATCCACCAAGAAGTGCGGAGAGTCTTAGTAATTGTAGTGTTACTGCAGGTCGCCCCACTTACCTGCAAAGGATTCCTGATGGGCACTTGATCCATTTCTAGGATTCCATTCTGAGAGTGTGCTCTCTCATGTAACTTCTAAGACACACAATTTTAATTTTGGCTACTCCAAAATCAAACACTGAGACAAGAGCGCTTGGATACAGAGGGTTTATGTGGAAATGATCTCAGGAAGCACAAGTGAAGGCATGGGGAAAAGAAGAAGAGACGGTAGAAAACCCAATCATTGTACATTAATAAGAGGATTCCCACTATGTGCAACTGGGTTTCAAACCCATTGTAAATCTGAAAAATCATTTCGAATTTGCCTCAGAATTTTCCCTCAGTGGATGGAGAAGCTGGAGTATTAATCCACCAGTTTCTATCTTCACACTTGAAATTTTTCCTGTGGGCAGTAAATTTAGCCCAGATTGGCCTGTACATGGACTGCATAAAGTATTGCTGCACTAGTCAAAACTCTCAGACAGAGAGGCACAGAGGCATGGGTCCTTAAAATCAGCATGTGTGTGAATATGGGATGAACATCAACAATGTCTGCTGGCCTTAAAACTTCTACATTCTGCTTTTCTTTCAATTAAAAATAATCAAATCTTGTTCATAAGTATTTGACCACAGTTATGTTCACAATCATACTAGGCTCTGTAGGCACTTGTTGCAACTCTGCTGTCCATATCTTTTCCTCAGGATCAATATCTTCCTTTGGCCCTGATTTCTTAAATAACACTCAAGGCACTTCATCATTGGCTATAAAATACCATTGCATCCTAATGAACTACATTTTTCCACCTATTGTGCATGACATCTTGCCCAACTATTCATAATTTTTCTAAATGCTGTGAATCATGTATCTGTGCTCATAATGTTTTATAAATCTGAAACACTATTGAAATCCCAGTTTCATTGTGGAATATTTTCCCACTGACCCTATCAAAATTAATAATTCAGTATACTCCTGATATGACACAACTAAATTCGTATGCCTCTGTTAAGGACTTACTACACTCCATTATAACCAACTTTTATAAAACAAAATAATCTTTGTATTCTATTGTATATATTATGTTTGTCCCCTTTCCATTGGGCAATGATGTCTCTTTTTATGTCTCTCCCCTGTAATAGCTAGTGTGGGATATTGAATGTAAGACATAATAAAAAAATCACATATAAATGTGTATTGAATGAATTAAAGCCAAATCTTATTTTCATTGGGGAATTGAATAAGAGCTAGTCTTTGTTGCCAGTTTCTCCTGTTGTAGACATTCTTGGGTTTTTGCCTCTGTCATCATATAGAAGGCAATAGGTAAAATTATTATGAGAAAAAAAAACAATATTCGTCACAGGAGCCTCTTCTAGCTCAGGTGAGCTGGTTTGTACTCAGTGCTAGGAGAAGCAGGTGAGACGGTTTAGGTCCTCATGTTTTCATCTCACTAGCTATACACTTCATCATGCAAGAAAAACTGACATCTATTAGTAATCAGAGAGAACTAGTTTTGGTCACTGATGAATCATACTTATTTTTCAAGTGGTGAAAAAGTATCCAAATCTTTATTCATTAAAGATGTCAGAGAGAAACAAATATGAAGTATTCTTTGTCTTTAGAGAGTTCTCCTAGCATGCCCTAGATCTAAAATCTTCACTAAAATCTTCACAAATTTGAATCCTCTCTGAGTCATTGTAAGAAATATAACAAATATGAAGTATTCTTATAATAATACTTATAATAGCAACCAATCAAGTAAGAAAGTAGAATATTTTGCAAGCTGGAAGCCACAAATGTAAAGTGGGTGGGTACTTTTCATCAGTTTTCCATTTTCTCTTGGACATTTGAAAACACTTAAACAATTTAGAATCTTTACATTATATTTGAGGAAAACAAAACATTTTGAAAAACAAGAACTCCTTATTTAAAAGACAAATTGGATTTCATCAAAATTTAACCAATATTGTTTTACAGATTTGTTTATTAGAAACAGCTACATATGAAAGTCCTCAATACAAGTAAGTGCTCAAAATGTTAGTTTTTAGTTTTCTCTATATTTAAAAAAATATTTTATCTATTTAATACAATCTAGTCAGCAAAAGATTATCACTGCAAATATTAAAATATATATTTTTACTAATATGTAGATATAGCTAGTTTAGCACAGACCCAGATCCTCCATTCAAAACTCATATACTTAATGTAGGTAAAGTCATGACAGTTCACATTTACATCACAATTATCCGTTTGTTACATGTCATGTCCAGCTGCCTAAGAGAACTAAAAGAAGTTAAGCACATTATCCAAAATGCTAGATCAGAAAAGAGTAGTGATAGGAATGGATTTGAAAAAGCATATCAGGCATCTTACTGTGATAATATTGTCAAGACCAGAAAAAAAAGTCATAAAATGCCCAGATTCCAACTTATTCACAAATACAGTTTTAATTCTTGAGCAGTCTCTTGCCCATGAAATTCAACTGGTAGCACAGAAGCTAGTTCATGAATCTTCCAATATCCCCCTAAAGTAGATTGTTTATTCATTCTGAGAGTTCTAAAAAAATTTTTGATCAAAAGATGAGGACAGAGACAAATATTTCCAAGTGCAGCAAATTAAGGTTGGAATCTGACATGATAACAAAAAATGTGTTTACTTCAAATAACTTATTTTAAGTGACCACTTACTAAATTTTCTTCTTTCAAAAGGAAATATAAAAATATTAAAAATATAGAAAATGGTACATGACAGATAATCTCAAATGACCATCCTTTGACTCCACGTATCTGAAGAGTAAATTTCTCACATATTAGTCAACCTAAAGTTGTGCAATTGTTAACGCAATGCCAGTCTGTAAACATGTTTTGAATGCAGGGTTCTGTCCAGCACTTCTCACTCATAATGATAGACTGATAGCTAAATATTACCATTATGATTGGGCCTTATGCAAAAAATAAGTTAGGTTTTAGCTTTATTCATTCAAATATTACAAAATTACTCTAGGCAAATTTTCATGGCTCCACATATCTGAAGAGTAAATTTCTCACATATTAGATTAAGAAACCAGCATGCAGAGAATTATCTGCCTAAGGGTCCTCAGAGATGGACCCAGAATAAGACACCAGCTCTCAATAAGTATCACCTATCAGACCCTAACTCCTTCCACTGATCAAGGTGATTTCTAAGAAAAGATAGGAAAACAACTTGCAACCAATCTTTTCAACATATTTTGTGATGTTGATTTCAAATTAAATATTTATTCTAATTACCTGTAGGAGTAGTAGACTGCAATAGCAAGGCTGAAGTAATGATATTTTCCATTGTTTTCTTCCCAAGTCCACTATCAGTCCTCCCCTTACTTTTCATCCTCTGTCCACCTGGTCACCAGAGACAGCTTTTTATAACCTTGCCATGGACTCTTAGCAATTTTCTAGACTGTTCATAACTTCCCATTGATGTTAGTTAATAATGCTTCCTATTTACATGTCATACAAGAGCCTAAAACAAAAGCCATAAAAACTTAGATGTCAACCTAAAGTTGCGCAATTGTTAACGCAATGCCAGTCTGTAAACATGTTTTGAATGTAGGGTTCTGTCCAGCACTTCTCACTCATAAGATGATAAGGCTATACTTGGTATGAAAATTTGGTGTAGTAGTCATTCTTACAGTTTGTGATTTACTATATAAAACCTGGTAACACTTCTGCATTAGATAAATTTATCCATTTAAGGCACTTAGAACAAAATTTGGAAATGGTAAACACTTCGTAAATTTCAGCTATTAGCTAAGACATTTGTTAACACCTAAAAAGCCCTTCAAGATTCTGTAGGTTTACATTAATTTTATTTTTATTTGAAATGATAGTAGTGATTCATTAATTCTGTAAATATTCAAGGCAAAATAGAAGAATCTAAAGTAAAATGTGAGAATCTCTTTATCTCTTGTGTTATGTCGGAAAATATCGAATGCACAGGTTAATTGAGAAAGAATTAACATCTGTAGAATGTGAAATCCTCTTATCCAAGAACAGAACATTGTTTTCATTTATTTAATGTCTCCATACAGTAAAATTATGTTTAAAAATACTTTAAATTGAGGTTCTGCACATCCCTTATTAAGTTTATTCTTGTTTATTTACATGTTTGGAGCTATTTAAACAGTGTATTCTTCCATTATATTTCCTAATGGATTGTATATAGATTTTTTTTAAAACCGTTACATTTTGTGTTATTTCTATACCTGAACTTGTTTTTCAATTTTTCTATGGTTTGTAAATGAATTTTATTCAACTGCCTTGTGTGAATACATGCAATCAAATTATTTGCAAGTAATGATACTTTTGGTAATTCTGGCACTTCAAATACTTTAGGTACTTTATAATATAATGGCCAATTATCCTTTTTATTCAACTTACTAACTTTACTTATATAAGGTTAAGCAAGCTATTTTATTATCATTAAATTATTCACTTATAATTATTTTAGCTTCATTGGTATAATTCTGTATATTTGGGGATCTTTTTCTAAATTAAGTAGTTAGTGATTGCTTGGTTTATTGCTGCTTCACGTTATCTTTTCAGAAAACAGTTCTATTTGTTATTCTGTTTTGTAATTCATTCATTTTGGCTTTATTTATTTCCATTTATTTTGTTTTTCTTTGGTTGCTTATGTATTTCTTTTTTAGTTTTATGAGTTGAGTGGTGATTCACTTATTTCCATGTCTTGTCTGTTAGTAAGATGCAAGCTAAAGGCTTTGAATTTTTCTCTGAGCAGAGATTTAGTTAGATACCATAAATTGTGAAAGCCAGTGTTTTTATTATTCTTTTTTTCTAGACAGTTCTAAGTTTCTGTTTTGAATTGCTGCTTAAACAAAAGTTGTTTACAGAGAGATTTTTCATTAGGTCATTTTTCTTCTTAGTTTCTAAGTGGTTGAGATTTTAAGTTCCTATTTTTTATGCTTATTTCTGCTTTTTTATTTCTATATAACTTTTTTAAAAAGTCATCCTTTATTAGGTACTTTACATTTTTAAAAAATTAATTTTTAATTATGGAAACATAATAGGTGTATGTACCTACAGTGTACATGTGGTGATTTGATACAGGCATACAATGTGCAATAAACAAATCAGAGTAATTGATGTACTTATGTATTTTTCACTTCAATCATCTATCATTCTGCTTTTAATTATGGTCAGTACTATTTTTACTAGTATTATTTATTTACTATATTTATTAGCATTATTTTGAGGCTTAATACATGGTTAGATTTTTTAAATGTAGTTTCCAAGATACTTTACTCTTTGGGATTCAGGGTATAAATTGTAGCATGTGTATTAGAGCCTAATTTACATTCTATATCCTTAAGTACTTTTTGACTATGTCATTTGTCATTTGTTGTATTTCCTTCAAATTTCTTGCAGTTTTTGCTTTATGAATGTTATGCTATGCTGTGATACATTAAGATTCATGGCAACACTTTCTGGTGACCTCTCTTTACCTTGCTGAATTTGTTTTGTTATGAAGTCAACCTTGTCTGATGTTTGTCTTGGTGTTTGCCTGGTGTATCTTTGGATTTTTTTTTTTTTTTTGCATTCTACTTTTACTCTGCTTGACTTTCTTTCACCTTACCATATTCTAAACTACTTTGTTAAACTCTAATTTCAGTTAAGCTGTAGCTCTATGAGACTGGGTGCAATATCTTTTTTTCACCATTGTATTGCCTCTCAGTTAATACAGTACCTGGTACTTAATTATCACCGTTGAAGACTTTGTAGACACTGTATTTAGATACAGCTCTAAAATATAGCTCAAATATGTAAAAAATATTGCTAGCTTCCTTAAATTCAATCTTATAATATCTTTTTTGTTTAATAGTCAGTGAGTCTTTCTTCTCATTTTCACTTTATATGGTACAAATATTTTATCTATATTTTGCCACTTAATTTTGTTATTTTTAATTTTTTTAGTGGCTGCTTTGTTTTTTAGCTTTTATTCAATAAATGGTCTTTATTTCATTAGGATGTGTTGAAAAAGATTTTCCTTCCATTAGTTAATTTACAGCCTTGTGGTGTTAATATACACATACACACACACACACACACACACACACACACACACACACCTATATACATATATACATATACATATATATATACAAATACGTACATATACATATATACATATACATACATATGCATATATACCTATAGATACATATATATATACATAATATATACTTATACATACATATTTATATGTATGCATATATATGTATATGTTACCAAAAAATGTACACACTTTTTAAGAAAGGAAAAACTGTAATTGTAATTAAAATTGTAATACTCAATATACACCTATAACAGAAGACAAATACAAGTCACATTTGACTTCGGTAATTACAAGAGGTACTCAAAGTTTTTACCATCAGTGCCTAGACACTTCTGATTATGGAGAACTACAAGTAATACATAGATAACATCTCTTAAAATGTATATACACTTTTTGGCACCCCTGGTATATTGGTTTTTTCCACAGTTCTTGGCTCATAGCCCTCACTACTCTTTTTTTACAATGTTGGGTATATCAGGCCTCAAGGGAAAACCTCAAAAACAATCTTCTCTTACCCTCCTTTTACCTAAAGCATTACTCTGAACTTCCCCCACCTTTCTGGTTGTGGATCTTAAGACACTCCCCAGAGAGGCTCTTATGTTATACCCTGGGAGAAGAAATGCTGACATCATGAAGCTTCCATAAAAACCCAAGAGGCCTGGGTTCTGAGACAGCTTCAGAATAACTGAGTAAGTGAGGATTCCTGGGGGTGGCACAACCAGGGAGGATATGGAAGCTCCATACTTTGCCATATGTGTTTCTTCATCTGCATCATTTACAATATTCTCTATAATAAACCTGTAAATGTCTTTCCCTGAGTTCTGTGAGTCACTCCTGAAAATTAATTGAACCCCAAGCGGGGGGGGGGGTCATTCAAAGGAACCTCAACTTCAAACCAGCAAGCCAGAAGTTCCAGAGGCTAGGATTTGTGAGCAGTGGTAGGGGAGCAGTCTTGTGGGTTTGAGCCCTCACCCTATTGGATTGAACAATACCTCCAGGTAAATAGTGTTGTAATTGAATTGGAGAATACCCAATTAGTGTCTGCTGCTTGGTGTGTGTGGGGGAAAAACCCACACCTTTGGTTACAGCTGTCTTCTGTGTTGATTATTGTGGTGTGAGAGCAGAGGGGAAAATTAGGCCTGTCAAAGTGCTGGGATTACAGGCGTGAGCCACCACACCCAGCCCAACCATTTCTTCTGAATAATTAATAATTAAACTTCTCTTCTATCCTCTATACAATAAATAATTAAACTTCTCTTCTATTCTCTATATTCCAATAATTTATTTCTTAATAGTTGATTTGATTCAGATTAAACATTTTATAAGAATATTTCATAAGTGATATTATCTTCTTTATATAGCATCATATCAAGAGGCGTGTAATGTTACATTGCCTACTCTCTATTTTGATATATCACTTGATGGGATTAATTTAATTAAATGGCTTTCTGAAATTCTTTTTTTCATTTTTAAATAACTCATGGAGGTATTACGCATTTGACAATATGTGTCTGTTTTTATTATATGTTATCTTAATTACCAAATATAAGTATTTGGGTATGAAGTATAAATATTTGGGTATATTTCAGATCTTTGCAGACATCACTCTATTCGCCTAGTAACTTATGGCTTTAAGATGCTTCTATGATTCAGGGGTCCCCAACCCCCAGGTCACAGATGGTACCAGTTTGGTCCTTGACCTGTTAGAAACTGGGTTGCACGGCAGGAGGTTAGCAGCTGGGAGCCAGCAAAGCTTCATCTGTATTTACAGTCACTCCCCATTGCTAGCATTACTATATGAGTTTTGCCTCTTGTCAGATCAGCAGTAGCATTAGATTCTCATAGGAACAAAACCCTACTGTGAACTGTACATGTGAATGACCTTGATTGCGTGCTCCTTATGAGAAGATAATGCCTGGTGATCTGAGGTGGAGCTGAGGCAGTGATGCTAGTGTTGGGAATTGACTGAAAATACAGATTAACATTAGCAGTGAAATTTGCACAGAGACCATAATAAATCAATTGTTTGCAGAATCATGTCAAAACTTTATCAGTGAGTGGCCAGTGAGTTGATGTACTTCAATTGTACAGCTGCATCTGGTGTACAATAGTTTATGTCAGAACCAGACATTTATTTTAATTCACACATGGCCTGACCATTATTTTATTTACCACTTCCATCTATGTCTCTTTTTTATGGTAAGTTGTATAATTATTTTATTATATATTACAATGTAATAATAATAGAAATAAAGTACACAATAAATGTTATGCACTTGAATCATCCCGAAAACATTTCTCCTCCACCCCCACCAACCCATGGAAAAATTGTCTTCAATGAAACCATCCCGGATGCCAAAATTTTTGAGTACCAAAGAAACAAAAAACAAAACAAAACAAAACAAATTGTTTGAGTACCACTGAGTAGAGGCTAGTCTAATTTTTATCCTTTCTTGCTTAAAGGCCCAGTAAATGAGAATTTAGCTAGGTGTTTAACAATTATTAACAAATTTGTCTATTATACTTTTGAGACTGCAATTTTTTAAGGAAAGGCTTTTTCATATATTTTAATATTTTTCAAGTTTTTAAGTATTTTAAATATCTTTAGTATTATTTCTGTCTTAATTGTTATTTCTCTTCTTCAGGAATACTACTGAGTATATTGTGTAATCTTTATCATTCATATTTATCTTTTTTTTTTACTGGCAGGAGATAATTCTCTGAGCACCTTTTATATTTCTGCATATATTATAAGCAGAGGCATTAACTTTTCTTTTGTTCCAGGCCACTTTCAAGTTTATTCATATAGCAAGCAGGCTTGGATGATAAAACTAGCGTTTTCCATAGCAGAAGGCAAAGTTTCTTTCTGTCTAGCCTACTAAGCATAATGTCTCCCTCTGAAGTAATGGTCAGGAAGATTTGGTTACTTCCTATTTTAAAAGATTAGGATTAGTTAAATTTAAGATTCCTCAGATATGATGCAAATCCAAAGCATGTATAACACCCTCCTGAGTGACTCCATCGTCTCCACAGGACTTGGAAGTATAATTTTCATCCAGTCTAATAAAGCAGCTGCTATCCCTCACAGTCAATCAGGCACAAGAGGCAGAGAGGGCTGAGAGAAAATGAACATTTAATCTGAAACCGAGGAATCAGGGAACAGGCTCATATATTCACCAAGGACCTGTTCATTTGAGCAAGTTTTACATCCAGTATTTATAGTTAAAGCAGGCAATGTATTACCTGTCTTAACTATTAATAAATAATGGCTCCATGTCTTATGACCATTACTCAGAATTTTTCTGATCAGTGTTCAGACCCCTAAGCTGCCGCTGACATAAACTATTGTTCAGATTGCATCAATCTTGTCTTTCTTTTAAGTTACAAATTATTTTGACCAATTTAGGGATGTGTGTACTTTCCAACCAGTTATAATCTATTACTCACATAGTGAGTTCTGGTTCACAAAACTCAGCTAATGATTAACATTAAACATACTTCTAAATTAAACATAAAGGAAAAAGATTATTATTTAAGAAGTAGATCCATTCTTGGGATTTTAGGGAGTTTCAACAGAGCCCATTTCTTATCCAATTTCTTATCCAAATCTGGTGCAGACTTTTTCAGGGACGTGTAGTTTCTCTTTGCCTAGGTGGTTTGAAATAAATGGCTGCTTTCCCGTTAGCATCAAAATGGGTTTTTGGGGGGTTTTGGGGGGTGGGGAGTTATTTGTTCTTTGCGTTTTTTTTTTTCTTTTGGTTTGTTTATTTTTTAAAATAAGATTGGTCTCCCAAACCAGACGTGCAAAGTTAGGCCGGAGGGAAGGAGGAAAGCCTACATTCAGAAAGCAGTGTGGGGAAGAAAAGAAAAAAAGGTACACTTTCACACCTAAATGGCCTGAGAGGTTAACCTAGAAATCAGAAGAAATCCCTTGATATAAGTTTTTAAAGATTATTCTAACATGGACTTCTTTTTCAGCCTGCAACAGTATTCTGAAATATGCTTCAGCAGCATAAAAGGATTATTTTGATCTGAATACAATTGAGAAACAGCAAATGCAGAAAAAACAGAGCATATGTTTCTCTTTCATGAAAGAAATTTACATTAATAAAGAAAATTTTTATTTTTAAAGGTATTTCCCTGTCCCGTACCAGAAAGGAGAATGATAAATATTAACAACTCTTATTAATGGATGAGACTTAAATCTGCATAACAAATCTAAGCAACGAACCTAAGCAACCCTTCTTTACCAATTTTCTTCCCTTACCCTCCCAGAACTGACTTCCTCTTCCCCTGCAGAAACCCCAAATCCTTTTTCTTTCGTCTAGCCTAAGACAGCATATAAGCTCCCACATTCTGGCCACCTACTTCAGTCTCATTTCTTTGTGAACCACCATGTACATGTACATAATTAAACTGTGGAATTTTTTTTCTCTTGTTAATCAGTATTTTCAGTTTGATTCATAGGCCTCAACCATAGAACCTGGGAGGGTGGGGGAAAAACTTTTTCTTCTCCTATAGGTGTCAGGGTAACATAAATAATAAGGTCATACTGCTTGCAAGCCTGTAAGTAATTAAGTCTTTCGTCTCGGGACCAGTAATCTTGTGTCTTCTACCTGCATCCACAAAATGATAGGACGACCAAACTGTTATCTTAAAAGAAGGGAAAAATCTCATATCCTTAACAGTTTTTAACTTTTATCAGTCCCTTATTTTTGTTCTCTTCCATTTATTTTAATATTTTTGTGATTATTTTTCATGAATCTGAAAGGACATAGCATGAAATTAATATACTCAATGAGCAGCCATTTTAACATTGCCTATATCTGTCATGTTTCTCTAGCAGTTCACTTTATCCTCTAATTACTAGCCAAGGACAGAACCGGTTTCTCAGAGGTAGCCATTGATAATTGTTTTACAAGCCCCTCCTCAGCTTTTTTCATAAACAAGTTAGCCTAATCGGCTCTTCATGACCTTCATGACACAGACCTCATCAATATGGCAACTGTCATGTGATTAACCCACCCATCTGCCTGCTATCCATCACCTGACATCTGTACCAGTGCATACTTGCCCTTGGTGATGACATGGAGCAGATCACCACTTGTTTAAAAGCATTCAACTTTGAGCAGTGATTCACCATTGCTTTACTAAACTCTGGTGTGGTCATGTGATCTTTGAGCTATGGCTGCTGCCATGTTTCCTACACTGTGGCTCCCTCTTCTACCTTAGAGAGTGAATCTCCTCTCTCTTTTTCTCTCTTATTTACTTTCTAAATAAGCTATATTTTCCAACTAATGTCTGTGTAATTCTTTGCATCTTTCACATGGCACTAGATTGCACACACATCCTTGTTGGGTCTGACCTGACATTCTGGAGGCTCCACTAGGATATATACTTCTAATCTAACAAAAGTATAGTTAGTTAGCTTTTTTCCTCTACTAAGCTAATTAATTTATGGGATTCACTTTTCTCATCTATATGATGAAAATAATAATAGAATTTACCTCATAAGTCACTATTAAGACTAACCCAGTTAATATGCATCACTTAGACAGTCACTGTCACATTGTAAGCACTCAATAAATAATTGCTACTTGTATTTTTTATATTTTCACTTATATTGTGTCTACCTAAATTTTTATATCTTTAATAACTTTATTTTCCTCTTCTATTTCTTTCTATTCTCAACCACTCATTTTCTTATCTAAAGTCTTCTCACTTGCTACTTTTGTATCTATATTAGGATTTAGATATTTTTATTATTATTATTTTTTTTTTTTTTTTGAGTTGGAGTCTTACTCTCGCCCAGACTGGAGTGCAGTGGCCGCTCCCAGCCATCGCAGCCTCGACCTCCTGGGCTCAGGCTATCCTTCCGCCTCAGCCTTCCAAGTAGCTGGAAACTACAGGCGCGCGCTACCATGCCCACGCATTTCTGATTTATTGTAGAGATGAGGTCTTGCCAAGTTGCCCAGGTGGGTCTCAAACCCACAGGCTCAGGCAATCCACTCACCTCAGCGTCCCCAAGCAAGGGATTACAGGTTGAGCCACCGAGCCCGGCTTTTTTTTATTATTTTAAATTATGGATAGTTGATCAAAATTTGTTCTGATGCACAGAACTCATACTACATAATCAGAAGTACAGAGAGAATTTGGAGCAAAGAAGAAATGGCTAAGGTTTAATAAGAATAGCTCAATATAACCAAATCAAAGCATTTTTAAAAGCGAAATGAAAAATAATGTTGAAAAACATATTTGAGTTGGTTGTGAGATGCCACTGAATTCTACTGAACCTGCAACAAAGAATTAATACCAATTTTTTTTTCAAACTATTTCAAAATAATTGAAGCACAAGGAAGTCTTCCTAACTTATTTTATGAGACCAGTATAACCTTAATACTAAAACCAGACAAGGACATAACAATAAAAGAAAAATTGCAGACCAATATCCCTGATGAATATGGATTCATGTATCTTCAACAAAATGTTAGGAAACCAAATCTAACAACACATAAAATAATATACCATGACCAAGTGGGATTCATCCCATGATTATTCAAAACACTCAAACTAGTAAATGGCATACAACACTTTAATATTAAAGGGAAAAAATATAATCATCTCAATAGATGCAGAAAAAGCATCATTTGATAAAATTCAACATCTTCATGATAAAAACTCTCAATAAATTAGGTATGAAATGGCAGTACCTCAACATAATAAAGGCCATATATGGCAAACCCACAGCTAACATTATACTGAACAGTGAAAAGCTGAAAGCTTTTTCTTTAAGCACTGGAACAAAAGAGTATGGCCTTGCTCACCATTCTTATGTAATGTAGTACTACAAGTCCTAGCCAGAGCAACTGGTGAGAGAAAGAAATAAAGGGCATTCAAATGGGAAAGAAGGAAGTAAAATTTTCCTTATTTAATATGACATGATCCTATATATAGAAAAACCTAAGTAATCTACCAAAAAATTCATAGAACTGATACATGAATTCACTAAAGTTACAGGATCCAATATCAGCCTACAAAAATAAGCGGCATTTCTATACATGAACAATGAACTAGCTGAAAAATAAATCAAGAAGGCAAACCCATTTATACTAACCACAAAAATAAAATACTTAGAAATAAGTTTAACCAAGGAGGTGGAAGGCCTCTACAAAGAAAATTATAAAATATTGATGAAAAAAAAATTGAAGATGAGACAAACAGAAACAAATCCCATGTTCTTGGATCTGAAGGATTAATATTGCTAAAATGACCATATTGGCCAGGTACAGTGGCTCATACCTGTAATCCCAGCACTTTGGGAGCCAAGGAGAGAGGATTGCCTGACCCCAGAATTTTGAGAGCAGCCTGGGCCACTTGGTGAGACCTTGTCTCTACAATAAATAAAAAAATAAAAAGTAAAATTAGCTGAGCATGGTGGTGCGTACCTGTGGTTCCAGCTACTTGGAAGGCAAGGTGGAAGGACCACCTGAGCCCAGCAGGTAGAGTCTATGGTGGCCATTGAGTGTGCCACTGCACTGCAGCCTCGGCGACAGAGGACAATTACTAAAAAAAAAAAAAAAAAAAAATGACCATATTACCCAAAGCAATTTATAGATTCAATGAAAACAAAATTTTTAAATTTGTTTGGAACCACAAAAGACCTCAAATATCCATTCTGAGCAAAAAGAACAAAGCTTAAGGCCTTACAATACCAGACTTCAAAATATACTATAAAGCTGTAGTAACCAAAACAGCATGGCACTGTCAGAAAAATAGACACACAGACCAATGGAACAGTATAGAGATCTCAGAAATTAATCCACATATTTATAGGCAACAAATTTTTGACAAAGGCACTAAGAATACTCATTGGGGAAAGAACAGTCTTGTTGATAAATGGTGTAGGAAAAACCTAGATCTTCATGTGTAAAAGAATGGAAACTAGATCACAATCCTCACCCTACACAAATATCAACTCTAAATGAATCAAAGACCTACATGTAAAACCCCAAATCATAAAACTACTAGAAGAAAACAGGGGAAATACTTCAGGACATTAATCTGGGAAAATATTTTATAAATAAGACTTCAAAAAGCACAGGCAACAAAAAGGAAGATAAACAAGTGGGGTTATAGTAAACTAAAAAGCTTCTTCACAGCAAAATAAACAATCAACAGAGTTTAAAGATGACCTACAGAATGGGAGACAATATATTCAAACTATTCATTCAACAGAAGATTAACAACCAGAATACACACCTGAAACTCAAACATCTAAACAGAAAAAAAGGGCAAATGATCTGAACAGACATTTCTCAAAAGAAGACATACAAAGAGCCATCAAATATGTGGGGTGAAAATGTTCAGCATCTCTAATCAACCAGGAAATGTAAATCAAAGCTGCAATGAGATATTATCTCACCTCCAGTTAGGATGGTTATTATCACAAAGATTTTTAAAAATAACAAATGCTGGTGAGGATGTGGAGGAAAGGGAACTCATACATTGTTGGTGGGAATATAAACTAGTACAGCCACTATGGAGAATAGCATGGAGGCTAAAACTACAAATAGGACTATCATATAATCCAGCAATTTTACTACTGAGCATTTATCCAAATGAAAGAAAATCGGCATATCAAAGACACATCTGCACCCCTGTGTTTGTTGCAGCACTATTCACCATAGCCAAGATATTGAAACAACCAGGTGTTCAACGCAGATAAATTGATAAAGAAAATGCTGTATATATACACAATGGAATAATAATCAACCATAAAAAGGAATGAAATCCTGTCATTCATGGCAACATGGATGAAACTTAAAAATATATTGTTATATTAAGTGAAGTATATACTATCGTTATATTAAGTAAAGTATGCCAGGAATAGTAAGTCAGACTTCACATGTTCTCACTCACATGTGGAAGCTAAAAAAAAAGGTTGATCTCATAGAAGTAAAAAGTAGAAAAGAGGAAACTAGAGACTGGGAAGGGTAGGGGGAAGTGAAAAATAGGAAGGGATTTGTTAAAGGATAAAAAAAAATGCAGGGAGATAGGAGTTTTAGTGTTCTATACCACCACAGAATGACTATAGTTAACAATAATATATAGTTTCAAATAGTTAGAACATGTTGACTATTTCCAACACAAAGAAACCATAGATGTCTGAGATGATGATGTGCTAATTACTCTGATCTGATCATTCTGTATTATACATATTGAAACATCACTATGTACCCCATAAATATGTATAATTATCATGTGTCAATAAAAATAAATACAATTAGAAACAAAGTAAAATACGACAACTTCATCCTGTTAGCAATGGGGATTCAACTTAGGATTTTAAATGTATATAGTGGAAATATAAATAAATAGTCAACTTTTGTTAGTTTATAGCAAAGTTTCCCAATCAACATACACCAGCATGCTATCTTGCCTGCAAGTGTTGCAAGTGTTTTTAAAATATGTATGTGTTTCCCCTCAGTCTCCAGAATGGATAGAACTTCCTGGGCAGTAGTCTGCAAATTTGAGCAGCCTTCTCTGTTTATCTCCACGTACTGTACAATTTTATTTTCTACATGGGCCATGAAATAAAAATAATTGGGAACCAGAGATTTGCATGATGTTGGAGAAAGGAAAGACTAAAAAGAGGAAAAATAGTTAATAAGTCAATATCTATGTTAATGATGATGAAGGGATAAACTGGGTCACAGGCATTAGAAATGAACAAAAGAGGGCTAATTCAGAAGACATCAAAGTTGAAATCAACTGAATTTGGTGACTGATTGAATAAAGAAGAAAGAGGAGAAAAAATTAAAATGACGTCTTGTGTTTCCTGCTTCGGTAATTATGGGGGGAGGACCCCCAAAATTGAATTTATTTATAAAAGTTGGGTATTTATTCTTACATGTTTAAACTTCAGTCACCTTCAAAGTACTCTTTTCTTGATGCATTACACCTATCCAGACATTTTATCTCTGCTCAAAACAGTTTTGACCTCACCAATTTTGATGCTGTTTAGTATTTCTGCTGTTTTTTTGTTTCACATTTTCCACATTGCCAAAATGTTTTCCTTTGAGGACATTTTTCATGGGGGTGGGGGGGGAGTCGCTTCAGGTGAAATAGGATAAATAGAGAGGGTGGGGCAGTGGGGGTCAAGCCATTTTTGGTCAAAACAGCTGAACACTCAGCTCAGTGTGGGCAGCTCGTTTGTGTAAATCACTCACCATGAAATGGGCAAATGAGTTGAAACAATCTCCATAAAAATATTCGCTGAAGCTAAACACAGTCTCTCACATCAACACTAGCTGATGCTGATGGTTTCCTAGAACATTCACCTAGCAGGAGAAGCCTGTGCTGCAAGGGGCCTGCCCTTCAAAAAAATAATTCCAGGTTTTTGGGGGGTTCTCCTTCATAGTTAGATGATAATGCCCATCAGCATGTCAGAGATTGGAATCAAAAGTTCAAGCAGAATTACTCACTCAGTCATGCAAAATGCAAGTAAGTTTTCCTGTGGACCTGATACTATAGGAACTTAAAATGAAGAACATTCCATAGCTGAGCGCAAAGATCTGTCATATGAATATACCCCTTAGGTTAAAATATGACTCTTTAAAGATAGGTATTCCTAATAGCACTGACCAGATGGCCCTGTTCAAACGTAAGTTGCCAATCTAAACCAAGTGAAGTACCAATGCAATTTGAAAGCAATTTATTAGCAATGCAAATGTCAAGCTACTTCTGATTTTCCCAAAAGCAGGATAAACAAAATAAATGAGGCTTTAGGAGGCACAGGTGAGACACTCAGGCTTCAAGAACCCTGCTTTGATTACTTTGAAAGGCACAGAAAGGCAGCATAACAAGTTTCCACTTGAACAGAATGTGTTTATTCAGCTTGATGCAAGTCAGAGGAAATAGCCCTAATAGTTTTGAATTGCTATAAAAGGTTGTATGCACTTGTCAGATTTATGCATTTAGGCCATAAAAGCAAAAGAGTCTTACAGAGGCATTTTCTTAATTAAGCAATTCAGGTATAAATTCAGAGATAGGGAAGAAATGCAAGTTTCAAGCACAACACAGCATGCACCCAAAATGACCTTTCTTTTTCTACTCTAAGATTTTCTTTTCATCTTTCAACACTAGCTCAAAGATTTTTGCCTTAAGTGAAGCATTTCCTAAACCCCTCTGTCCATTAGTCCTGCCAGCTAATGACTCCCACAACTGGTAGTTTCCTCTGTTGGGACACTTTGTTTTTTAATTATTTACTTAACTCTTTTTTCCTCTGTTCTGTGATGTCTTAGAAGGCAAAGATTATATACCATGGCTTTCATGAAAAGCTTCTAACTATGTCTATTCACAACCAAAACTAAGAAAGCAAAAGAGATAATTCCTAATACTTTAAAATTTGCAAGGTCAGGTGTGTCCCAGCACTTGGGGGTGGCTGAGGAAAGAGGATCACTTGAGCCCAGAAGTTCAAAATCAACCTGGCAACATAGCAAAAACCCTGTCTCTACTAAAAAGTAAAAAATTAAAATTAAAATTAAGAAATAAAGTTTGCTATATTTTTATTGAACTCATGGTGAGCCTTATAAATCTAACAATATAATGCTAGGTAAGTATTTTAAAGGATAATTGTACAAAATTATGACTCATGAAGATATGAAATGAACACTGTTAAATATTTTATTTCACTAATTAATTAGGGAATCAAGCAGATGTTAAAAGGATAAGTCAAATAAGTACAACATATGTAAACTTTCCTCAGTAAAGAAATATTGAAACTAATTTACAAATGGATGCAAAACTAGCTTTTTTCCTTGGGAGAAGGGAAGAAAGTCAATTGAACCTCTACCAGACAGAATTTATTTGCATGTCTAAAAACAAGATTTATATTGTGCATTGCCATCAGTTATCTACAATTTGCAAAGTTATAAAATAGCTCAAAGGCAGTGAAGGGTTATCGAATAACCTGGAAGGGTACTACATTGTCTCTCCAAAATTTATATGTTGAAATTCTAACCCCCAAGGTAATGGATATGGGGTCTTTGTGTGATAATTAGGTCATGGAGATGGAGTTGCCATGAATGGGATTAGTGCCTTTATAAAAGGGACCTCAATGAGCTCTCTTTCCACCAGGTGAGGACACAAGAATTCAACTGTCTACGACTTGGAAAAGAGCTCTCTTCAGAACCCTACAATACTAGCACCCTGATCTCAGACTTCTAGCCTCCAGAACCGTGAAAAACAAAGTTATATTGTTTATAAGCCATCCAGTTTATAGCATTTTACTATAGAATTCCTATCTGGTCAACACAGGTATGTTCTAATGTAAACAATGCATAGTTTTCCACTGGGGACATCCAATATTCTCTTTTGTTTATTCTGAGTTTTCTTAAAATTGTATCATCGTAAAGATGGAGTGTGGGATCCCATGTTCTTTGATTAAAAGATCAACTTGTAATCAAATATTGTTTTTTTTTTCCATTTGTAAAAAAAGTTTTTCTAATCTTCTCACAACACATTCAGTTGTATAATTACTTCTTCCTTAGTAATACAGCAATAATAACAAAAAAATAACATTTATTGAGAACTTTTTGTTCACCAGGTAGTGTGAAAAGTGCTTTACCTAGAAAATGTCTTTTCTCCTCATACCTGATAAAGTAAAAATTTTATAGAAGTGAAAACTGAACATTAACAAAGCCTCTAAATCACATAACTGGCACATGAAAGCACTGAGTTTTAAGCAGAATATTCTACCTGTGCTGTCTAGTGTGATAGCTAATAGCTACATGTGGGTATTGAGACTTGAAATGTGGCCACTTGGAATTGGAATGTGCTGTTGGTGTAAACTCCACACTGGATATATAAGACTTAGTACCAAAAAAATCATGTTTTAAAATGATAGTAGTTTTGGATAATTGCATTAAATAAAATCTGTTATTAACTTTGCCATCTGTTCTTCTTACCTTTTAAATGTGACTACTAGAATATTTAAAATCACCTGTGTGGCTTACATTATATTTTTATTGAATAGCCTAACTCTTTATGACTGACTTGGAAGACAGAACGCTGCCAGCAAAAATCACACAAGTTATCTTATGAAAACAATTAAATTATATGATTAAAAATATTTACTGTATGGCCATGCATGGTCACCTGTAATCCCAACTACTCTGGAGACTGAGAGGCAGGATGATTACTTGAGCCCTAAAGTTCGAGACTGCAGATGAGCTATAGTCACTTCACTGTACTCCAGTCTGGCAACAGTGAGAGATCCTGTTTGCAAAACAAACAAAAAAAGTTCATATATATATATATAATATGTATAATATATATATTCATTACTGTTATAGAAAGCACATGTAACTAGCAGAAAAATTTTCACATAAATTAAGGAATATTTTAACAGATTCATCCTCATAGAGAAGACAATCTCACACTTAGTCCCCTTAAATGTCAATGATGTTTATAACACCAAAGATTGGTAGTCTGTGGTTTGGGAATCATTGTGGCAGAGAATAAAGCAGTACTTGTACCTGAGTTTAGGAGATCTATCTCAGTTCCATAGACTTTAGGGAGTAATTATGTGAGTTGCAATTTCCTCATCTGTAAGAGGAAGACATTCAACTTTTTATTAGTTGTGTGATCATTCTGGACCTTCACCTGTTACCTTCTTTAATATGATTTAAAATAGTTGTTCTCAAACTTAAGCATGCATCAGGATCATCTGTTGGGTTGTTAAGTCGCAGATTTCTGGGTCCCACCTCCCAGAGTTTCTGATTCAGTAGGTCAGGGAAAGAACTGAGAATCTGCCTTTCTAATAAGTCCTGGTGATGTCGATGCCGCTGGTCAAGGGATCACCTTGGAGTAGACTTACAGCAACATCACAGAGCCAATTTACATACTCAGGAACCACAGGGACTATGGGAAGGGCAGAGTAGAACTGACCTTCATTCAAGAGATGAATTCAAAGTTTAAGATTTTTAAAACCTTTTTATTAAGAGTAATTCTAACTTGCTCATTCCCATACAAGAAGTGGAGAATTTAGAGCAACTTTAATATTTTTTTTCCTTTGCTGGCAATTTTGCATTTTTTTTAAAAAGCAAAAATAAATGTATGTCATAAATTAAAAAAAAAAAAAAAAAGACATGATTTCTGAAGGGAAATGCCAGATTCTGAGGTTTGTTTGTTTGTTTGTTTTGAGTTGGAATCTCATTCTTGTTGCCCAGACTGGAGGAATGCAGTGGTATGCTCACGGCCACTGCAGCCAGGACCTGCTGGGTTTAAGCGATCCTTCCACCTCAGCATTCCAAGTTCTGGAACTACAGACACACGCCACCATGCCCAGCTAGTTTTTGTGATTCATTGTAGAGACAAGGTCTCACCAAGTTGCCCAGGCTGGTCTCGAAACCTCCAGGCTCAGGCAATCCTCTTGCCTTGGCCTCCCAAAGTGCTGGAATTACAGGCTGAGCCTCTGCACCCGGCCTTGTTTTGTTTTAGAATTTATTGGTTTGGTTTCTCAGTGTAAAACCACATTGCACTTTTAAATATGGGTGGCAGGCAAAGTCTCTACCAGCAATATTACAAACAGACACACTCAAACCTGTATTTCTATTGATAATCTCAGGTAAAATATTTTATTCCTTCTCAAAGGAAGTTTAATGGTAAGTGGAAGGCATTTCCTCTTTATTTGCCATTTTTAAATTGTAATTCTTTTTATATTATTACAAAGTCTGCTTTGTGATTTTGGGGGTAAAAATCAGCTTGTTCCAATTATGTTTATAAAATTTAAAAGCTTCCTCTGTTCTCTTAATGTTTAAACATTTTTATTACTTCACATCTGGATATTTTTAGGACCTAATGTGCAACTTCATGGTTCTGTGAGAACACCAACTGACTATGCAAATATGCATTAAAGTAGTGGGAATTTGGTTTACCTTGTCCAGACGATGCTGACAAAAGCATTGTACACATGAGATGGCAAATATGATTTTTAAAATAATATTAATGACCAAGGCATCTGCCTAGTTGAGAAAATAATATAGATTGTTTTTATTGCTGTTCTTTTCTTCTGTTTTGTTTTAATTAGATCACCTAGATCTAATTAAAACAAAAGTAGTAGTAAAAGTTTTATGGCCAAGAAATCATGAGCCCTTTGCCTTAATTTTTTTTAAATTTCAACTTAAATTATTTATTAAAAGACTGCATTTTATGTTAATTTTCTCTTAGGGATTCCAATTAAGCTTCAACTCTGTGATAAGTGAAATTAGTAGATATTCACATAATTCTTTCATAAGTAAGAAAAGTTATTCAGTGGCAGTAGGTATTTATATCAGACTCACTGATTTGGAATTGTCAGAAAAATGAAAAAGTCAACTACCCAGATGGTGTGATGTGGTCAAAGCAATCAATAATGAATTGTTTTGTTCCTATTCCTTATCTGATATTTGGTTTATGTGGATATAATCTATGTCTCTGGTATGATTAATACTACAGCTATTTTAATACTTATGTTTAAGCTTCAGAGCTTTCATGATTATTGTCCCCTATCCTCATCATTAATAATGGCCATCTGTACTCCCTTTCCTTTAATGAGTGGAGTGATTTTACTTTATCATCAGTATGTTCTGGGAATAGCACTGTTACTGCTATACTCAGACAGAAAAGTGCCTGAGGTAATTACAGAATCCATCTAAAATTTCAAAATTAAAATATTTTCTTCAAGCCTTGTAATATTCATTTCAGGCACAATCTCATCACCATTTTTAACTAACAAGTATCCAAAAAAGCACTTTTGCCACACCAGTGATTTTCTAAAATCTGAAATGAATAAAATCAGAAAAAAATTAACCATTTGCTGTTCTAACTCTGTTCTTTTAACCAGTACCCCAATTAAAGATAAACTTTATGATTATTTTAAGATGCCCTCTGCTCTTGTTGTTAAAATTTAAAGTAAACTTTGAATTAAGGAGAAAAAGGAACCATCTTTTGCTAGATACTAATACTTAATATCAAAACTATTGTCTACACATTCTGGCTATGTCTGCATAGTTCTCTAAAGGTCAACCATTTCTTTCTCTTTTTTTTTTTTTTTGAGGAGGAAATACACCCTTTATTTACAATTCTTTTACTTTATCCACAATTTCCCATACAAACATAAACACTTAAAAAATAAAACCACCACTAGGGAACACAAGTGTCTTTCTTTAATTTGTCTGGTTGAAGGAGAGTCACAAACCTTCTCTATGCAGGAGACTACTGAGGCACACTGAAGGGGGAGGGAAAGGGTTAGGAAGAATGCCTGAGAAACAGCTCAGATGAGAAACTTAATTCATACCTAGGAAATGTGGTGGAACATCATTGGCAAAGAGACTCAAAGGTGTCACCCACTGGGGACCCTGCTGAACTTCCCCGAAGGGCGACAACTGCTTGCCCCTATACACCTATACACATTCGCCCACCCTCCACTACCAGATACCAAAAATCAAACATAAGTCACTCATCTCTAGAGATGTGTGGGATATGGAGGTAACAGTAGGGGACAATGAGTGCTGCTCTCTGAGAAGAACCCCAACCTCCAGGGACACACAGGAAACCCCCCTTTCCTTGGTACTGAGTAGTCAGTGACAGCCTCTGTCCTGAATGTAATGCTGACTTAAAAATATAAAAGCAAAAGCCCTCCCAAGGTTCTAGGAGACAGACAGGGGCTAAAAACATATAGAGAAGGCTTGTCTGCCTCTGCATTCCCCTCCTGGGGAGGCTGCGAGGGATAAGGGGAGGGGCAGGGTAGATGCTCCAGAAAGGCCTGGGAAGAGGTGGGAAGAAAGCGGAGAAGAGGAAAACTCTTCAGACACTAATGCGTGGGCCGGCTGCCACTGGGTTTGCTCAGCCAGACTCCCTCCAGCAGCTGCCCACTCTGCTCCCCTCAAGCAGGACACCCAGAAACCAAACTGGAGCCTCTGAAGCCACCTGCCTAGCAACTTCATCTGTGCTAGAAATTACTTTCACATGTTGATGCACATTATAAATATAAAATTATATCTGCTACAAAGAGGACATATATTTATATAACATAATTTACACATAATATCTTTGAGTGGGTCACCACAAGAAAAGGGCTTGAAGAGGTAAATAGCCCCTTCTCCCCTCCCCACCTCCAGCCCTGATCCTTCTCAAGGAATGCTTGTACACTTGCTCACTGGGGCCTTTCCCAACTGGTCTAATGGGTCTAGCCCAGACACAGAGATTCAGACATGTAACTAAATGTTGGGTACATATACACACACACTCATGCACACATACAGACACCTGGTGAGAAAGGAAAGACAACATTCTAGCCCTTGGGTGTAAGCCTCTTCCCAGACCTATACCCATAAGTGCTTCCTCCATCTAGACCAATGGTCTTAAAAAGCTACCTCTAACTGGCTCAGACTAGGACAGAAGGGATAGGACTAGGAAACCAGGGAGAGGGAAGAAGGGCCAGGAATCAACCATTTCTTAATAGTCTGAATTCACTGAAGACAATTTATCTTTTACAGCATCAAATAATAATTTTGACTGTATTTTCCATTTTCTCAAGTTTTAAAATGTGTATTATTAAAAAAAAAAAAACAATTAAAGCATAGGTAGGCTAAAAATTCCAAATTACTAATAGAAGCCACCAAAATGTTTCAGAATTACACTTTGGGCTCTTTAATTTTAAGTCTAATAATTTTCAGCCATTCTACCTTTCCAATCAAAGAGGGTTATAATGTAACTAATCTGATGACGTATTATATCCTATTGTCCCCAAGACATTGAACTGATTAAATGTGTTTACTATTCTTGTTTATTATTATTACTTCTGTGAAGTATCATCATTACTCTTCTTAATAAATATATCATGTGTCTTTATGATGTGTACTAGATATCATATGTAAGAATGTATGATGTGTACTGAGCAAGAGACTAGCTCCTGTTTGAAGTTAGGCACTACAGGTTTCAGTGAGAATCAGAGAAACAGACTGGGTACACTGCATTCAGATAATTAAGAGAGTTTTCAAAATTGGCACTGTGTAATTCTAGTGTTTTATAGGTAAAATCTATGTCTCTGATTATGATTAAAATTGCAGCCTTTTTATTACTCATTTTAAATGTTCCTACCTTCCATGATTATTTCCTATGATTCTGATTTGATAGGTCTGGGATGGAGCCCAAGAATTTATAGTTTTGAAAACTCATCAGGTGATTCTGCTGTGCAGCCAATTTGTGAATCCTTTAATCGTACAGGTGGAAAAATTAAAGACCAGAAGGTCAAGTGACTTATCCTGTTAAGGTGCCTTGAAATCCACCATGGTAATTTACTTTCTCAGAACTTCAGGACTTCTCAGATTTCAATATTTAAATGCAAATATTTTCAAGAGAGGCTGTGTCAACTAAAAGACAGTGAGATCAAAGGCTTGGACTTGTAACCAGAGAAGTTAGATTCCCAGGAGAACAAGGATAATAAAGAGATTAAATTTATTTTCACATTTATTATTACATTGGAAAATGTCAGTGACCCAAGAAGCAGGTAGAGCAGGGAGTCTTTACCCAATTACAAGAGTATAAAGAATAGGGATACTGTAACTGAAGCTCTGAAAGTTTCAGTGACTTCTCTCGAGTGACACAACTTTGTATCAGAGCTGTGGCCTTAACCCCAAGTCAGGATACCAAACCTAATACTCTCTCAGCTATTTGGTGCTTCATGATGGTTTGAGTTTCAATTTTACCTCAGATTAACCTCTGTAGTGAGGAATGTATGCATGAGGGAAGCCAAATTTTAGAAACATTTTTAAACAGCTCAATCAGTACCTCACCGAAATTCTAACATATAATAAGCATTCAAAACTATTTATTTGAATAAATAAATGATCCATAGTAGTTAAAAATTTCCTGGCAATTTCTTCAGCTCAGATTCTTTATTCTACTTATTGTTCCATCTTTTCTTCAACCAACTTCACTTTAAAATTGTTACCCTATTTTTTGACAGCTTTATTTTACGTGTTGTGGGTATTCGGTTTAAAACCAATCCTAATTTAGAAAACTAAAAATAGGTTAAGCATAAGAATAAAGGAATAAAATGTTCTTTCTTTTACTTTTTACTTTTTCATTTCTTAGCAGAATATGTCAGGTAACAGCAAAAACAGGCAGAATTTCTGAAAGATTTCATAGAATGTCTTAGCTAGAATCGTTAGCCTAACATTTAAGACCTCCTCAATCTGATCCAGTTTTTTTTTTCAGATTCCTGTATTATACTCTTCTCACACCTATGGCATTCCCCTAACCAAACAATTAAATGTCCCCATGTAGTTTCTGCTCTCTTTTACAACAATATTTTTGCATATTCTTTTTTGCTCTCCCAGTCTCTGCACTAGTCAAATGCTCCTTGTCTTTCAAAGTACATCACAAACATCACTTCCTTCCCTCAGTGGGAAATATTTTCCTCCTCTTAAAATTTCTGCTAAGCTTTTTATTTGTATGACCTTCATAATTTCTGGACATTGTGTCTTCTACATGACAATGCTTTGCCCAGCAGTCAGTTATTCCATGAGTAATTTACTGATTAAATAATTGACCAGATTTCTTAAAGTTTAGAATTCAGTTTTAACTGTTTTCCTTATTACTAAATACCTTATCACCAATTCCATTTTGCATGCCCACCAAGGTGAAATTTTAAAAAGACCATTGTAGAAAAATAAGTTTTTAAAATAACAATGTCATTTCTAATCTGCTTTTGATGTAATTGTTAAGAAGATCACCAGTATCTATTTGTTGTTGAAGACTCCAAAGAAAAAAGTGAGCAATTCTGTTGCACCACTGTGTACCATAAGTCAATATTTTCCAATTCTCTTGTTGCCATTCTCACATTCAAAATTTATAAAAATAAGCCGGCCTCAGTGGCTCAGCCTGTAATCCCGCTCCTTTGGGAGGCTGAGGTGAGTGGATTGCCTGAACCCGCGGGTTCGAGACCCGCCCGGGCAAGCACGACCTCATCTCTACAATAAATCAAAAAATTAGCCGGGCGTGGTAGCGCTCGCCTGTAGTTCCAGCTACTTGGAAGGCTGAGGTGGAAGGATCACCGAAGCCCAGCAGGTGGAGGCTGCGGTGGCCGGGAGCAGCCACTGCACTCAAGTCTGGGCGACAGAGTGAGACTCCAACTCAAAGAAAAAAAAATACAAAATACAAAATTTATAAAAATGAAAAGAGATCCATTAGATATATTACTTTAAGATTTTTTTTTAAATTGTTGTCTTACCTACTGTAATGTAATAATCATTCCTTATTATTACTCCATATTATCAAAATATGATAAATGAAGCACAATTAACCTTATTAAAAACTAAAAGTTGAAAAATACTTGTAAAAACTTCAAAAATATTCTAAGTTATTTTGAGGTATTTTCTACTTATTTTTTTGGCTTATTCTGTAATTAAAAGGGATATATTTTTCTTTTCCCCCCAGCTTTATATAATGATATTTAATTGAGATAATTGGCAAATGAAAATTGTAAATATTCAAGGTATATAATGTAATAACAAATATATGCATTGTGAAATGATTACCACAATTAAATTAATTAACACATCAAGCACCACAAATAGTTACCATTTTCTATGTGTGTATGTATGTGTGTATGTGGTAAAGACACTCTTAGCATATTTCAAGCATGCAATATAATTTTACTGACTATAGTCCCCACACTGTATATAAGATACCCAGAACTTAGTCATCTTATAATGAAAAAGTCAAAGTTTGCAAACTTTGATATCTCCCCATTTCCCCCATTTCCTGGGCCCTAGCGATCACTTTTCTACTCTCTGATTCTGAGTTTGACTTGTCTCATTCCACATATAAGTGAGATCATATAGTGTTTGCCTTTCTGTATTTAACTTGTTTTACTTAGCATAGTATCCTCCAGGTTCATTCATGTTGCCACCAATAGCAGGATTTTCTTTTTCGTTTGTGACTGAATAATAGTCCAGTATGTGTGTGTGTGTGTGTGTGTGTGTGTGTGTGTGTGTGTGTGTGTGTCTGTA
This sequence comes from Tarsius wallacei, assembly GCA_963574415.1. Lineage (NCBI taxonomy): Eukaryota > Metazoa > Chordata > Mammalia > Primates > Tarsiidae > Tarsius > Tarsius wallacei. The sequence continues at coordinate 30,583 of CAUYQG010193819.1, forward strand.
TATCCCATACTTTCTTTATCCATTCATCCATCTGGGAACAACTTACGTTATTTCCATGTCTTGGTTGTTGTGAATAATGCTGCAGTGAACATGGGGGTCCACCTATCTCTCCAAGATTCTGATCTTATTTTCTTTGGTTATATACCCAGAGGAAATATGTTTTCCTAAACTAACTACATTGTGACAAATTTATTCTTGATATTCGCAATTAATCATAAAAGGGATAAATTTACAAGTCTATGTTTCCTTTTTCTAAATATTCTGCATCAGCATAGAAATAACTATATTTCTATGAGATTTCATGGTAAAGGAGAATCTTAACTTTAAATGTAAAATACTAAAGATAAAGGATAATAAAAACATTGGATAATATAGCATGTCAGATCAAGAAAATGACATTAATTCAATCCTGAGGGAAAAAAATGCTGTGGTTTCACTTTTTTAAGTTGATAAGGAAATATATTATATAATTGTAATTCTTGTGCCAGTTTTTAGTTAAATTCAGATTCACTTATGGAGTGGGGTGAGCATCTCTGCATAAATTGCAACAAATCTAGTTGATGGTATGGGATGAAACTATCAGTTATATAACAGATTCTTCAGTCATATTAATGTGTAATGAAGGAAATAAACAAGAGACCTAAAGCAAATCAAAATGCCATTTTACTTCTAGATATTTATTCTTAATAACCACAAATGTAAACAATGATTTAGCAATTCAGCTATGTTTATAAACTTATCAGTGTTTATCATGGAAAGAAACTGGAGCCCATGAATTTAACAAAAGGGAAATCTTTAAATTACAACCAATTTACACAATAAATAGAGTAGTAGGCAAAATGATGTAAAACATCCTAAAGGCATAAAATGCTTGTTTCATTAATTTTAAAAACAGATTCTAAAATGTAGGCTCAATATTATATTTTTAATAAAAATTATCTATTTCTCTAGGGTACAAGCTAAACTTCTGTAACAAAGAAACCCAATTGACTCGAACAAAGTAGTGACTATTTTTTACTCTTATAACATGCAAGTGGAGCAAGACATGTAGACCATTGGGCTCCATGAAGCCCTCCAGAAACCCAGATATTTCTTCTATCTTGACACTCCACCATCCTTTAGGGCAGCGCTCCCTAACCTTTTTGGCATCAAGGACTGGTTTTGTAGAAGACAATTTTTCCATGGACCAAGGGAATGGGAGAGAGGATGGTTTCAGGATGATTCAAGTGCATAACATTTATTGTGCACTTCATTTCTATTACTACATTGTAATATATAATGAAATAATTATACAACTCAATTTAATAAACAGATGTGGGTGAAAGTGGTATATAAAATAAGGGGCAGGCTATGCACAGACTAAAATAAGTGTTGGATTCTGACCTGAAGTCTGCCATCAGATGCTACTATACAATTGAAGTACATCGACTCATTGGCCACTCACTAATAGGGTTTTGATATGAGTCTGCAAGCAATTGATTTATTATGGTCTCTGTGCAGTCAAGCTTCACCACTAATACTAATCTGTACTTGTGGCTACTCCCCACTGCTAGCATCACCACCTCAGCTCCACCTCAGATCACCAGGCATTAGATTCTCATAAGGAGCAAGCAACCTTGATCCCTCGCATGTGCAGTTCACAATAGGGTATGCACTCTATGAGAATCTAATGCAGCTGCTCATCTGACAGAAGGCAGAGCTCAGGTGGTAATGCAAGTGATGGGGAATGGCTGTAAATACAGATGAAGTTTCCCTGGCTCACCAACTACTAACCTCCTGTTGTATGACATGGTTCCTAACAGACCACTGACTGGTATTTGTCAGTGGCCCAGGGGTCGGTAACCCCTGCTTTAGGGCATAGACTTTAATTTAATTTTTTTGAAATCCACTGATCTGATGAGAATTATAAACCCTCACTTCAGAAAAATGCATACACAAACGAGGGGGGATACAAAAAAACCTGGAATTATTTTTTGGATGATGTGCCCCTTGTAGTACAGATATCCCCTGTTAGGTAAGTGTTCTAGAAACTTATTGGCATCAGTGTACATTGTTGTGTGAGAGTAAGTTCAGCTTCAGTGAATTTTTGTGGAGAGATTCTATCAACATGTTTGCCCATTGCATGATGGCTGATTTATGAGCACACCTACCCATCCTGCACTGAGTGTTCAGCGGTTTTTGACAAAAAACAGCATGACTCCTGTTCCCCACCCTCCCTATTCACTGGATCTTGCCCCAGTGACTTTTTTGTTTCTCTGATGAAAAAAGTCCTCAAAGACCAATGGAACAGGATAGAGATTCCAGAAGCAAAGCCTCATTTTCTCAATCAACTCATATTTGACAAAACCTCCAACAACAACCACCAGGGAGAGAACCTATTCAGTACATTGTTCTGGGAAAACTGGCTGATCACATGCAGAAGATTGAAACAGGACTCCTACCTATCAGCATACACAAAAACTAACTCTAAATGGATCAAAGACCTAAACATAAAACCTCAAACTATAAGAATCTTACTTAGAAAACACAGGAGATACCCTTATGGAAATTGGAATTGGCAACCAATTCCTGATCAGAATCCTAAGTGTCCATACCATAAGAAATAAGATAGACAAGTGGGACCTCATCAAACTGATGAGTTTCTACAAAGCAAAAGAAACCATCAGAGAGTAGGGATACAGCCACAGAGTGGGGAAAAAATATTTGTCAACTGTATATCTGACAAAGGCCTAACATCTAGGATCTAAAAGGAACTCAAATGCGCTGAAAGGAAGAAAACAAACAGTCCCATTAAAAAGTGGGCAAAAGACATGAATAGACATTTCTTAAAAGAAGATATACGAGCAGC
>CAUYQG010193837.1:0-28679 GCA_963574415.1 Tarsius wallacei
AATTTTTTTTTTTTTTTTTTGATTTATTGTAGAGATGAGGTCTTGCTTGCCCAGGCAGGTCTCGAACCCACGGGCTCAGGCAATCCACTCACCTCAGCCTCCCAAAGGCGCGGGATTACAGGCTGAGCCACCGAGCCCGGCCAACTCTCTTACTCTTAAATCTGTGCCACCTGAAAAAATTATATGCATGTATTTTACATCCAAAAAATATTATTTGAGTTTAATGGTAAAAATTGTTTGGTTATCCATCTCTGAACAAGTTTGAAAACCACAGACTGGCCCATATCTTTGACTGTTTTTTGTCTCTTTCTGGGAAGTTGGCACAAGTTACTAGAATTTAAGAAAAGCCACAGCAATTCATGCTTAAAGATCCCGGAATTCACAAAGAGAAAGTTAAATGACCTGGGGGAACACTCTTCATCTGTCTGTGTACATAAATTCATTATTACCAACAAATACTAATTGAATTCTTCAGAGTATTTGAGCCTTGGCAAATATCAGTTGTATCTCTGGCAAACCCCTGCACATTTGGGCAAGCATGTTACACTCTTCGGGCTACAGAATTGTAATGAAAGATATAGGTATATCATGCCTTGAAGAAGCCTATGATTTTAAAGAACTATTGTTCCTCCCTGCCATGCCGCGATCTAAGTATGAATTACATTTCTTAGAGCAAAAAAAAATGTATTTGGAAGTGTCTGGCACTTAGTAGCTGGTCATTAAATGTTCATAAAATATAAATCTGCCCCTGTAAGGTTTTTCTAACTCATTCTCCCGTTCTGTAACCCTCCCATTTAAGGTTCCTGTTCTAATTATTACCTTTCTGTGACATACTTCACTTAATCATACACTTGTCACCTGCAAATCCTTGAGGGAGAGGCTGAGTCTGTGAGTGTCATGTGTTGCATAATCTGTGAGCCTGATAAGTACTCATGGGCCGATTATAATGTCTGATACAACATGACATCAGGTATCGAGGGGAACTCTTTGAAAGTGAGACATGTCTTGAAGGTGGCAATGTGAATGCAACTCCTGAATTTTACCAATATTGTTTTGACTGATGTCTGACAAATTGAGTAAAGAAAAAATCATCCATCCTAGGTTAAGAAATAGAAGCAAGCCCTGAATCCAATGGAAAGAGGATCTTCCTCTGCTTCAAGGGCTAAGACATGGAAATTTGGGGAGAAGGTAGGTCCAGACCTGGCCATCCTGCAGCATCCCTTAGAAAAATGGCTACAAGTGTGCCTAAATCAGCAAACAACAACAGCAACAAGATGGCAGTGTGACTGAAGAGAGTCCAGACCTGTGGTGGTGTGGTCATTATAACTGAGAATACTAATGGAGGCAAAGACATCTCTCCCCCGTCTCCAAAACACCATCCCTGTGCCAGCAATGGTAGCTTTAGCCTTAGGTCACCAAACAGCTTTGCTACAGTGGACAGGGATGCCATACCACTGCAGAGGAACCTGGCTGAGGCTGGAGCCAGGCCACCCAGATCATTTAGCGATAGATAAAGTCATGCACCCAGAATGCCTGTGCTTCAACAGGGACAGTGACTATGGCAATAAAATGAGCCTCCTTCACAGTCTTAAATGGCTTTTTAATTTTTTTCCCAATATTATTATATTCTAGTAATCAAGAATGATTTATTAGAGCAAGTAAGCACCCCACAAGTTTTAAAAGTATCATGGGAAGAATTTCCTGAAGAAGAAGAAAAGAAAAAGATCATGTAATGGGTAAGATGATTAATAATTTGAACAGAGTTTTAAAAAGGGGAGATAACTTAATCTTGTGCCACAGATTGATGAACAAGACATCAGTTTTTAAATGATATTTGGTTTTTTTAACACAATTCTATTTTCACCAATTTGAACTTCTTGTCCCATCCAAACCCCCCTTCACACACACACACACACACACACACACACACACACACACACACACAGCACTCCACCAGTTTATGCAGTAAAATTTTACTGGTTGTTTACTCTTATAAAAGAATATTTCAATATTTAATTTTATATTGAAGTCCTGACATCTGAGCCAGTAGAAAACTGTCAACACATCAAACTCAGTACATCCAAAACTGAACTCAATCTTTTGCCTCCAAACTAGCTTGCCTCTGAAGGTTGTCAGGATAAAAAGACAAATTGAGAAAAGAAAAATCATCCATCCGAGGTTAAGAAATAGAAGCCAGCGCTGAATCCAATGGAAAGTGGATCTTCCTCTGCTTCAAAAGCTAAGACTTGGAATTCGGGGAGAAAGTGAGTCCAGACCTGGCCACTTGTATCAAGCCCTGAAAAAATGGAATTGGGGGAGTCCAAGAAGGGAGGGTTCTCAGGCACAAATGCCTGATCTCAAAAGACCGCAAAAATCACAACCTTGCACAAAGGTCATCACAACCTTACACAAAAAGTACTGTTTCAAGGATGGCTGTCCAATCTTGGACGGATGCCATCCTTGCTATTGATTCTTGTAGCCAAGTATAATGGATTCAAAACAACTGTTTAATCCTCTTTATTTTTGTCCTTAAAAACTTACTCTGGCCTCAACCTCTTGGAACACATGCAGAGTTTACTAAGTCACATGTATTCTCACTGCAATGCCACTCCCCAATAAATATCATTTTCTTTTTGAGAGTTTCCCTCTCTGTTATTCAGTTTGACATAATAGTGTCCAGAAGCAAGACAGAGTGAGCTCACTCACCTCAGGTGGGCCGATGGTCCTCGGAATCAAGTGAGGTGACTCCTGGGAGTCTTGGATCTCAGACTTGCTCCTTTTGATGAGTTTATTTGCCTTTGTTTGGGATCTATTTTTATCACAAGACCACTTTAAATGAATGACTCTGCATTCTTTGTGGGACTCTATTTTTGGTCCTTTTTTGTAAGCCCTTTCTGATATAAAAACAAATGTCCTTTTGAACAGTACTCTGGTTTCCTCAGAACTTACATTCTGTTTGTGAAGACCTCATATCTTTTCTGGTGAATTCAATTTTTGTTATTTCTGTGCATCTTCTTTATTTGTTTGTTTATTTATGAATTGGGATCTCATTCTGTTGCCCAGGCTGAAGTGCAATAGCACAATCACGGCTCACCACAGCCTCAATCCCCTGGGATCAGACAATCCTTCTGCCTCAGCCTCCCAAGTAGCTGGGACTATAGCCATGTGCCACCATGCCCAGCTAATTTTTTGATCGTATGCAGAGATGAGGTCTTGCTATGTTGCCTAGGCTGGTCTCAAATTCCTGGGCTCAAGCAATCCTCAGCCTCCCAAAGTGCTGATTACAAGTGTGAGTCACCATGCCTGGCCAAAAATTTTTTGACTGGTCTACATGCATGGCCTAACATTTTTTATAAGCCTTCTTACTTTGCTTTCATCATGGTCTGTAAATGATTTGGCTCTTTTGCTTTATTCTCCCTACCTCATTTCTGAATATTTTCCAAGAGTAAAAATAAACATTATAAATGGTGGTCACAAGATGGCCAAATTAAAAACCACTAGCCACCATCTAAAACACCTGTCCAAACTACTGACATTTCCTGGTAGAATTTATAAAATTATTTTTGCTCTCAAGCGATTAAGAAATAAAATGAAATTCTCAAATATTAAGCCATACCAAGCCTTTTAAGACTCCAGCCAGAGTACATTCAAAATGTATTGTTCATTCTTGTGTATATTTTTCACTAATGGGCACATTATACCAATGATAATTTATAACTATTAGAGGGTTCATTCAAACTTCCCAAACTTATTTTTCTTAAAACTTTCCAAACTAATTCTGGAGTACCCCTGGATGTTGATTCTACTTGAATAACTTTTAATTTCACATTTGTGAATGGTCCTTCTCAAAAACTTTTTCAGCTTGTTAAAACTGTTTCTTGTTTGTTAAAATAGAAAGCCAGGCCCACCCCCCTATGTAATTAATTTACAAATAAACTTGCCTGCACCCTTGATGAAACTAATACAAAGAAAACCACTAAAATGCTTAAACTTCAATTACAACAGATGGAAGCTCCCAGACAAAGCACTAAGCAGAGATTCTCTGATCTCTATCACTGTGTAAAAAAAAAACTAGGTCACTGGGAAAAAAAAAAAAGGGGCTGCCACAAATGAAAAAGGTCTAGGTAATTGTTATCTCAACTTCCTACACCCCAGCCAGAAGATTATTTTCAGTGACAACCTCTTAAAGACAGCTTCATTTCTTTTCATGTAAATTTAGGTTTGACTTTCTAACAATTGCTTAGGGTAATGGAAAAGTTTGTTCAAGGATTGATAGTTAAAGGGAACTAACTAGATAAAAGTTTTTATGAAATTTAGGCTCTCAAATCAAACAGGTCAAAATCTTGAGCTCAAAACAATACTATGTCTCCGTCTGGCATAAAAATTGCCTTGTCTGCCAGAAAAAGATTAAAAAAAAAAAAAAACCTGGCAAATCACTTTTTCTAAAAATGGTTCCCCACCTGGATTGACTAGTCAAGCAAATCAGACAAGCAAATAAAAGACAGTTTGTTATTAAATGTAAAGCCACTTGGAGATTTTATTTTTCTTACACAATTCAGCCCTTTTAAACTACAGTTCATTGTAGAATGACATTTTGGTCAACAACAGACTGCATAAAGAACAGTGGTCCCATAAGATTATAATATTGTATTTTTACTGTATGTTTTCTATGTTTTGATATGTATAGATACAAAAATATGTACCATTGTGTTGCAATTGCCTAAAATATTCAGTACAGTAACATGCTAAAAAGGTTTGTACCAATAGACTATACCATATGCCCTGGTGTGTAACAGACTATACCATCAAGTCTCATGTAAGTACATTCTTTGACATTTAGACATTGATGAAACTGCTTAATGACACATTTCTCAGAATGTATCCTCGTTGTTAAGCAACACATAAATGTAAAATGTAAACATCTGAAGAATTAACTCCAAAACTCATTTAAAATTGAAAAGAGGGGGGGAAGGTAAAAACAATTTTTGAGAAACCAAACTGTGCTATTTAAAATGTGATCCATGTCTTTCATAAGATTACCTATCAGGACAAATAAAAATCTTAAGACTTAGCTATTAAGTAAGACAGACTTAACTTGTCCCTTTTATCAGAAACACAATTGGATAAAAGTATAAAATAGAGATAAAAACCAGTTCGTCTATATTACTATGTTTTACTGTCTTGTGACTAAATTTTAAAATGAAAGCTAGGAGACCTGAGTGCAGAAGCTCAAACTTGTAATACCAGCTACTCAGGAGGCTAAGGCAGTGGATCATTTGAGCCCAGGAGTTCAAGGCTGCAGTGAACTATGATTGCATCATTGCACTGCAGCCTGAGTGGCAAAACAAGACCCCATGTTTAAAATAAATAAACAAGTAAGTAAGTAAAATGAAAGCTAGGGACTCTGCTTCTGTGTATTTGTGTTGTCTGTATGTTTTCATGTTGTGTGTATGTAATATTTTCCAACCAAAATATATTAAAAATCTCTAATTAATTAATTAAATAACTTATAAGGAAAAAATTAAGTGCCTGAATTAAATATTTTATCAAAAATTTAGTAAATAATCCATATGTGAGACTCTGACTCAAAACAAACAAAAAACATAAATTACTGAATACAAATATAAGTTTATTAGTCGCTTCTTAAATTTTATAGAATAACCAAATATATTTGGATCTATTAATACATATATCCTGTTTCACATTGAAAAATTATTATATTAGAAATCACATTTCTAAAAGTTATAAAATATGTATTTATAAACTGTTGGTATATGAATAATAATTCAAAATTGCTTCCTTCCTAGGTTTTCACTAGAAATTAGGGTTACTAAGAGTTACAATTCCAATTAATGTATATAATTCTGTATTCAAAGTGTACCAGAAATTAAAATTTGTTTTTGATGAGAAAAAGTATAAGAAAGGCTTGAAGTGAAGTCTATATTTAGAAGAATAATTTTGTCTAATTCAGAGGTTATTTAATGGTTGTTTTTTAACTTGAAGTTAGAAAGAAAATAGGAACAAGATAGAAAGAAAACATCAAGTAAAAGGAAGAGATATAAGGCCCAAGCATATTGAAGATCTGAGCAAGTTGTAAACATTTGTAAAGAATGAGTTTACAAAAGAAGTTTTGTGTGTGATTAAGTTTGTTATAATTAAAAGAGAATTATTTATAAGATTTTCCAAAAATCTGGCATTAATACACTGATACAAAACTAGAATTTTGGTTCCCTTTGTTAGAATAATAACGTTTTCTTGAAGTATCGGTCTACTCTTTAAAAAAAAAATAGTAGTTTATAATCCTAGCATTTTGGGAGGCCGAGGCAAGAGGATTGCCTGAGCCCAGGGGTTCGAGACCAGCCTAGGCAACTTGGTGAGACCTCATCTCTATAATAAATCACAAAATTAGCCAGGCATGATAGCATATGCCTGTAGTTCCAGCTACTTGGAGGGCTGGGGCAGAAGGATCGCCTAAGCCCAGCAGATTGAGGCTGCTGTGGCTGTGAGCGTGCCACCACCCTCCAGCCTGGGAGACAGAGTGAGACTCCAACTCAAAAAAAAAAAGTAGTAAAAAGTTTTTTTATTTTAATTCTGCAAACTTTTTTTAAACAATTTTCTGTACTGCAACTTCTATTTCTGTACTGCAATTTCTATTTCTGTCATGTTTCTTCCTGAGATCCATTGAAATTCCCTACTTTCAGGTTGGAAATGCTACCCTCTTCATTTACAATGGCAATTTTTTTCTCAAGATAGAATTTTCCTTTTGAAGCTTTTCAGATTTATATCTTTTAAGTTCTACTTGTGAAGTCTCTCACAGCACATAATTTGCAAGTAATGTCTCATTGCCTTCAGCTCTTTCTCCCCTTGATAAGGTACATCTTTTTGCTTGACTGAGATTATATCTCTATCCTTCAACCTTTACACAGTTCCTGTACATTTTTTCTCTAGTTCTTACTCTGCTGATATGGCCTGATGATGAAATGTTTATCCCGAAGGCTTAGAAAACCCAGGTTTTCCTTCAGTATAACTTGATTCTGCACTTTTGGCTTTTGTTGATCTGTCTGGATTGTTCCATATAACCAGGGAATCTCACTTGCTTTTATGTTTTCAAAAAGCCTGCTCAGGATATTCATTTTCTTTTTTATTTTTTCTGTAATATAGTGTATATTCATAACCTTGGATACATACTCTTCCTGTGTCTGACTGAATTCAACTACCTTTTCATCAGATTGGACTTCCAGATTATCTAAGTGAGCTTCCCATAAGGAGAAGCAATCACTGTACAGGAGGACTTTTTATTTACTTGGTGGAAACTGGCCTAGGAAACAAATATTTTGTGTTTTCCCATACTTCATGATGCTAGTTTATGATTATTATGTAGGAAAACAGAACTTTGACAGAGTCAAATTTTTTTTTAATCCATTTGACTTTCTGTACTTGCTTTTAAAGTCTTTTGAAAATCACTTTGCTTAAGTGAATCACTATTATTTCACAGTGACATGTAATTCTGTTTTGATCAAATATTTCGAATCTTTTGACATCTTTGGCGGGCTTCCCCATGATCAAATTCTAAATGAAACTTCTTTTATTTCAAGCGAACTTTAGAATGTTCCAGAGAACCCAGATCTTCTCAAAGATTTATAATAGAGAGCTATTGAATTAAATAAGGTTTATTTAACATGTCAAATTATATTGTCAAATGATAAGTGATGGTAGACCTTCTTTCAGTTACATTTATGGGTATGTGATTGATATGAACATTTCAACATTATATAAAATTCTTAAAATCTAGTATGTCATCAGTCATAAGTTTGGCTATTATGTTTTATGCCATAAAAATAACCAAATTGCCTTGCCAATTTCTTATTATGAGAAACTTTCATCGATTTTTAACCATGATTATTCTAAGTTATTGTTTTGATTCTTCTCTAAAGGCATCTGCAATCAGATTCATGAAAAAGATTCTAACAAGTAATTTTTAATATGGTTTCTAATGACCTAAAGATGGTGGACTAAAGAATAATTTTCCAGAACTTCAATGAAGAAATTTTAATGAAGAATCAAGACCACGCAAAATGAAAACTTAACTTCATAAGATTGAATAACTGATAAAAGTAATTTTTCCTGACTTTTATTTTTAAATTATTTGTTATTTACTTAATGTTTTATTTTCCAGATTTTAAAAAAAATTTCCTAAGTTACCTTTAGTTTACAACAATTTAGTAAACTATAAGTTTGTGAGCAAAAGTGGAAACGTTGACTTTTTCCCTCTACTTGATTCCTCCAAAATTTAGAAAATATTTTTGGGTATTTTTATTTTATCATTTTTTAGAGGCAGAGTCTTGGTTCTGTCACCCGGGCCAGAGTGGAGTGCAGTGGCATAATCGTAGCTCACTGTAACCACAAACTCCTAAGCCCGAGTGATACTCCTTGCCCTAGCCTCCTGAACAGCTGACACTAAAGGTATGCACCACCATACACAGCTAATTTTATTTTTTTATTTTTTTATTTTATTTAGATATGGGATTCTGCTACATTACCCAGGTTTGTCTGAAACTCCTGGTCTCAACTGATCTTCCTGCCTCAGCCTTACAAGGCACTGTGATTACAGGCATGTACCACTGCACTCGGTCCTTATTTTTTATGGCAATAAGAACCTGCTCTCTTTATAACAGAATACAATTGAAAATATTGATTATATTACCAAAGTTTGGACTTGTTTGTTATATTTAAATTGTATATACCTACTGCATACAGAGTCTGAAGTCTTCCTTGATTTGGCTGGCTAGTCTCAAGAGGTTTTTAAATCTGAAATCACAATGTGGTCAGCTGTTATTCTTTCCACACTTATGTAAATAATCAGGCAAACTTTGATAATACTCAACTTATTTTACAAACAAATTAGTATTACTCTTATTTTCTTGGACAAAAATGTTTACTGTAGAGAGAAAAATTATGTGTCTAAAGAAAATCTATCATATATCTGTTAATAGATTATAGCCCTCTGCATTGTTTTTGAGTTCTTATCTACTTATAGATGGGACTAGATTCTGAAATCTCCTAGTTTACCAAAATCTGACTATAATGTTCCAACTAAGAACAAAGACTGTTCTGTTCCTGAAGTTTTATAAGCTGAAACTAAATGAATTTTAAGGGATGTCTTGTGTCTAATGTATGGGTCATACTAAAATACACCAGACAACACTAATGTCATTACCAAAGATGTTCAGACTATAAACCAGAACAAAAAGTTGGCAACTTCCTGCTAGGGATAGCTTTCCTCAAAACAACAGACCAAGACTTCATATCATAATGAGACTCTTGCCCTTCTTAATTTTCCTTTGCTTGTGGCTACCTTTTCCTTGGACAGGATATCGCTAACCACAATCCTAATAGAATAATGTTTGTCCAGTGCTTTGAGATGATAGCCAATGCCTACATTGTAAACAAAAATTGAGCTTGACAGTGGACTCCAGGTAGACTTAGCCTGAAAGCCACTCCTTCCAAACCTCCCTTGTTGCTCGAATGCAATTAAAATGGTTTTGATACTGAATCCTATTCACTGATCACTTCTTTCCAACACAGGACTAGACAACCAACCTGGGACAGGTCCATAATCAAAACTTAACTACAGGGTGATTGATCAGTTTTATTTTGGTGGAAGATAGTGATTAAAATAAAGAAAAGTGAAAGTTGTCAGAATAAAAATGGAGTCAAATGGATCAGGGGAAAGCCATGTTCTTATGCAATCATGTCTGACAAGAATTATCATAGATTCAGGATTCAAGATGGCCACCTAGAAGCAGCAGGTTGGCACCTCTCTCACAGAGCAAACCAAGAAAGAGAGCCCCAACATGAAGATAGTCAGTAGTTAGAGTAGGTTGAGATGGAGTTTACGCATCCCACAACCTGCAGAGGACCAGTGTTACACAGAGAAAGCAGGGAGGAGAGAGAACAGACAACCTGTTTGGGAGCCAGGAAGCCCTCTCCTCACCCAGCCTGAGTCAGAAACAGAGAGCGGCCTCTGGGTGTGGGAAATGGTGGGTGTGGGAAATTCGTTACTTAACACTTGCTCCTGCCATGGAATGGGAGGGCCCCCACAGCCTCACGTAACTACATTCCCATGTGGGAAACAGACTGGCTACAGCATAGCAAGATGCTGCCAGAACCCGTGTGGAACTGGGAACCCATTTGAGCTCTGAACACCTATGGCCAACCCATCCCTGAGAACTCATTCTCTGAAAGCAGTACTCAGTGGCCAGGTTCCACTGTTGTAGACAGCTTGGGTTTGGGACAAACTGTGGTGAGAGACCCTGTTCTTGAAAGAACTTCTGAGTTCTGAACCCAGTCAGCTTCCAGCAAGGAAAGAGAGGTTAGAAGGAGCCCTATCGCTCGGTGGCTCAGCCTGTAATCCCGCGCTTTGGGAGGCTGTGAGTGGATTGCCAGAGCCCGCGGGTTCGAGACCCGCCTGGGCAACTTGGCGAGACCTCATCTCTACAATAAATCAAAAAATTAGCCGGGTGTGGTAGTGCGTGCCTGTAGTTCCAGCTGCTTGGAAGGCTGAGGCGGAAGGATCACCGGAGCCCAGCAGGTCGAGGCTACGTGGCTGGGAGCAGCCACTGTACTCCAGTCTGGGTGACAGAGTGAGACTCCAACTCAAAAAAAAAAAAAAGAAGGGGCCCGATCACCCTGGTAACCCCTTCCTCCCCATGTGAACATTTCTGGGTCACAGGCAGCTCTGCCACAGGGACCAGGGGGCCCATCTCACCTCCTTATCCCCAGGGAGTGCTCCCAGCTGGGGATTGGAATCCAGACCAGCCAGTTCCAGCCTCTGGGAAAAACATTGCTACAGAAAGAAACCTTGAGTTCTGAGCATCAACAGTTTCAGACAGGAATGGTAGCCAGAGGCAGTGGAAGGGAATGGGCATCTGCTGTCTTGGAAACCCCTCTCTCCATGTGTGAACTCTGTATAACTTTGTACAACAGAAAAAACTCAGTCATCCCCACAGTGTGGCCACAATGGCCAAGGGTCCTTTACCCACTGGGTAAGCCAATTATGCCTGTGGAGGGGAAGTTGGAGAGCAGCCCATTCTGACCTAACCCTCCCTGACCAGTTTTTCCCTTCCACTTCCCTCGAAATCTCAGGGACTGAGGATCTTTGGGAGGTCCCATAACTCCACTCATCACCTGGGCCATCTGCACACTTCCCTGTGGAAACGGAGGCCAAGATAGAAAAAAAAAATCCACAGCCACCATCACAGCTGGATGTTTCTTCCAAGAGACACCTCCTGGCTGGAAGCCAACTGACATTGAAACCTCTGAAACAATAATACAGTTCTTGATAAGGGGATAAGAATAAATCCCATGCCACTGTACATCTCATAGACCAGTCCACAGACTAAGGCATCAGAGAGCTTCCCTAGGGGGTCCTCCAGTGATATCAATAACCAACTCCCCTTGGAATTCAAACCTGTGCTTTCACATCACAGGATACCTTGCAGGCACCCTCCAGCATCAGCCAAATGGTGGCAGCTTCCTAGGCTAGCTAGGTCAAAAAAAGGCAGCAAGACCCACAGAAGGCAGACCCTCACAGACTACCACCCCCAGGGGAAGAAGGACTGCAACAAAACGGAGGAGCACTCTGTGGGATAAGAATAAAAATAAATCCCATAAAAGGCCACCCCAACAGTAGCAGTCATACCCAACTAAAACAACAAAACAAAACAAAAAAATAAAAAGAGAAGAGTCTGTCCTCACAGATAAGCAAGAACCAGTGAAAAAATACTGGCAGTCCCCAAAGCCTTAATGAGACATCACCCACAAAGGCATCCTCCTATACCCCAAGCAACAGAACCCACCAGAACAACCTGTTCCTGATGACAGATGTATAATTCAGACTATGGGTGGGGAAAACAGTGAAGGAAAGCCACAAGGAGACTGAAGCACAGATTGTTCAGGCAAGGAAAACGATTCAGGAAATAAAAGCTGAGCTGGCTAATATAAGAAAGGTCTATCTGAACTTGTGGAAATGAAAGATTCTTTCCTGGAATTTCAAAGTAAAATGACAGTCTTGGGCAGTAGAACTGACGAGCCAGAGGAGAGAATCTCAGAGCTTGTGGATCAACCACTGAACTAACCAAGTCTGATAAAAACGAGGAGAAAAGATGCAAGAAAAATGAGCAAAGCTTATGAAAAGTTTGGGATTATGAGACCAAGTCTATGACTGATTGAAATCCCTGAGAAAGAAGAAGAAACTGAGAACACTCTAGAACAAGCCTTCCAAGAGGTCATCCAAGAATGTTTCCCCTATCTCACTAGAGAGGCAATCAAACAAACACAAGAGATCCAGATAATGCCTGTGAGGTATGACATGAGAAGACCATCCCCAAGCATGAAAGAAAGCATCCTAAAGGAAGCTAGAGAGAAGGGACAGGCCACCTACTGGGGAAGATCTATTAGAATTGCAGGAGACTTCTCAGCAAAAACTCTACAAGCCAGAAGTGACTGGGGTTCCGTCTTTAACATTCTTAAGAAAAAGTAATTCCAGCCAAGAAATTCCTACCCCACCAAGCTAAGCTTCATCAATGAAGTAGAATTAAAATCCTTCACCGACATCCAATCCCTAAGATAATATGCCACCTTCAAACCAGTCCTTCAGAAGATGTTTAAGAAAGTTCTGAGCACAGAAACAAAAGAATGGTTCTACCCATATTACAAAAGCACAGGCAAGCACAAAGTTAATATACCATACAGACCAACCACAACACCTAAAAAGCAAAACAACATCAATAGCAATGTGACAGGAATAAAATTCCACATATCAACAATTAAATGTGAATGGACTGAGCACATCACTCCAAAGGCAAATTGGGTAAAGAAACATGATCCAAACTTCTGCTGCCTTCAGGAAATCCAACCTACAGCATAGGACACCCACAGGCTCAAGGTAAAGGGCTGGAGAAATATCTTCCAGGCAAATAGAAAAAAAAAAGAACAGGAGTAGCTATTCTTATATCAGACAAAACAGACTTTAAACCAATAAAAGTTAAAAAGGACACTACATAATGATAAAAAATATCTTGTGTGTATATATAATATATAATATATATATGTATATGCAAACAATATAAGAGCACTTTAATACCCTGCTAACAGCCTTAGACAGATCATCAAGGCAAAACACTAACAAGGAAATCTGGAACCTTAACTCAAAACTTGACTAACTGGACCTAATAGACACCTACAGAACAACTAACCCAACAACCATAGAAGATAAGTTCTTTTCATCATCACATAAAACATACCACCAATATTGACCACATTCTTGGGCATAGGTCAAACCATAAACAAATTTCAAAAGGTCAAAATAATACCAAGCATCCTCTCAGACCACAGTGTAATGAAAATAAATATCAAAAATAGGACCCCTCCCCAACACACAAATACATGGAAATTAAATAGCATGCTTCTGAATGATTCTTGGATTGACAGAGAAATCAAGGCAGAAATAAAAATATTCTGGAAACAAATGAAAACAAAGACACAATACACTAAAACCTCTAAGATATCATGAAAATAGAACTGAGAGGGAACTTTATAACATTGCATGCACATATCAAGAGAATAGAGGGATTTCAAGTAAACAGTCTAACATCACACCTAAGGGAGCTGGAAAGTCAAGAGCAATCCTATCCTAGATTTAGTAGAAAAATTGAAATTATTAAAATAAAGCCACAGTTGAATGAAATAGAGCCAAAAAATTATAGAAGAGATCAATAAGACAAAAAACTGATTTTTTAAAAGGTTAAATAAGATCGACAGACCCCTGTTCAGAGTAACAAAAAAGAGAGAGAAAGAGAAAGTTCTAATAAACACAATTAGAAACAAAAAAGGCAATGTCACAACTGACCTTGAAGAAATTCAAAAGATTATCAGCAATTACTATGAGCATCTATATGGAAATAAGCTAGAAAATCTAGAGGAAATGGGGGAATTCCCAGCATCACATAACCTCCCAAGATTGAAACAGTAAGAAATTGAAACCCTAAACAGACCAATAACAATCTAAGAAATTGACTCAGTGATAAGAAAACTCCCCACCAGATAAAGCCCTGGGCCAAATGGTTTCTCAGCTGAATTCTATGAGACATGCAAAGAAGAGCTAATACCAATCCTATTTAAAGTATTCCAGGCAATTGAGAAGGAAGGAATTCTTCCTAGCTCATTCTATGAAGCCAACATCATCCTGATACCCAAAACTGGCAAAGACTCAACAAGGAAAGAAAGCTACAGGCCAGTTTCCCTGATGAACATAGATGTAAAAATTCTCAACAAGATTCTAGCAAACCACAGCCAACAGTACATTTCAAGGATCATCCACAACTCCAGGTGGGCTTCATTCATGGAATGCAAGCTGGTTCAACATACATAAGTCAATAAATATAATCCATCACATAGACAGGTGTAAAACCAAGAACCACATGAGTGTCTCATTAGATGTAGAAAAACACTCAATAAAATCCAACATTCTTCTTGATTAAAAAACCCTCAAACACATAGACATTGAAAAAATATTCCTCAAAATAATAAAACCCATCTATGACAAACTTGCAGCCAACATCATACTTTATGGGCAGAAGCTGGACCCATCCCCACTAAGAACTGTAACAAAACAAGGATGCCCACTCTCACCTCTCCTGTTCAAGATAGCACTGGAAATTCTAGTCAGAGGAATCAGACAGGAGAGAAAAATTAGGGATAACCAGATAGGAAAAGAGGAAGTTTTTATCCCTCTTTGCTCATTACATGATTCTATACTAGAATCCCCTAGAGAGTTTGTCAAAAACCTCCTCGCACTAATAAATGACTTCAATAAAGTCTCAGGATACAAAATCATTGCATAAAAAACAGTTGCATTTCTATACAGCAACAACAAGCAGGCTGAGAACCAAATAAAAAAACACAGTCTCATTCACAATAGCTGCAAAAAAACACTTCAGCATTCACCCAACCAAAGAGGTGAAAGGCCTTTACAATGAGAATTACAAAACACTGGTCAAAGAGATCAAGGATGCCACATAGAAATGGCAAAAACATCATGTGCTCATGGATTGGTAGAATCAATATCATCAAGATGTTTATTCTACCCAAGGCAATCTACAGATTCAATGCAATTCCTAGCAAACCACCAGCATCATTTTTTACAGGCTTAGAAAAGACAATATAGAAATTCATATGAAAGCAAAAAAGAGCCTGAATAGGTTAAGCAATCCTCAGCCAAAGGAATAAAGCTGGAGGCATCACACTTCCAGATCTTAAATTTTACTACAAGGTTACAGTAACCAAAACAGCATGGTACTGGTACAAGAATAGACACGTAGACCAATGGAACAGGACAGAGAATCTGGAAATCAAACCATGGATCATCAATCAACTCATCTTTGATAAAGCTGACAAAAACAAATATTAAGGAAAGGAAACCATATTTAACAAATGGTGCTGAGAAAACTGACTAACTGCATGCAAAAGAATGAAACTGAACCCCTACCACCATATGCAAAAATTAACTATAAATGGATCAAGAACTTAAATGTGGAACCTCAAACTACAAGAATCTTAGAAGAAACTTAGGGAACAACCTCCTGGACATTGAAGTAGGCAATGAATTCATGGCTAAGTCCTCAAATGCAAACGCAGCAAAAGCTAAGATTGACAGATGGGACCCTATCAGACTACAAAGTTTTTGCACAACAAAAGAAACCATCAAGAGAGTAAAGAGACAAACCATGGAATGGGGAAAAAAATATTTGCAAGCCATGCATCTGACAAAAGCCTAGCATTCAGGATCTACAAGGAACTCAAAAGAATCAATAGGAAAAAAACTCATTTAAAAAGTGGACAAAGGACATGAACAAACACTTCTCAAAGGGAGACATTCAAGTAGCCAACAAACACACAGAAAAAATGCTCGGCTTCACTAATCATCAGAGAAATGCAAATCAAAACTACAATGAGATTCAACCTAACACTAGTAAGGATGGCTATCATAAATAAGTAAAAACAAAAAACAGACGTTGGCATGGCTGCAGAACAAAGGGAACACTTCTACATTGTTGGTGGGAATGTAAGCTAGTTTGGCCTTTGTGGAAAGCAGTGTGGTGTATTCTCAAAGAACTAAAAATTGAGCTTCCATACGATCTGGCAATCCCACTTCTGAGAAAAATACCCAGAGGAACATCAATCATTCTACCAAAAAGACATCCGCACACGTATGTTCACTGCAGCACTATTCACAACAGGAAAAACGTGGAGCCAACCCAGGTGCCCACTGAAAGTGGATCAGATAAAGAAAACGTTGTACATACACACGTTGGAATATTATGCAGCCATAAAGAAGAGCAAAACCATGAACTCTGTAGCAACACGGATGCAGCTGGAGACCATCCTGCTAAGTGAACTATCACAGACACAAAAAGCTCACTCATCAGCGGGCCCTGATCACTGGTCACATAAGCACAAAAGGGGGGCAACAGATGCTGGACACTGCTAGGGGAGGGCGGGAAGGGGGGTTGGACACACAACTACACACTGGATACCAGGTCCACTATCAGGAAGACAGAATGTCCTTTAGAAGCCCAAACCTCACCTGAATGTAATTTACTTATGTAGTAAATCCTCACATGTACCCCACAACTCTAAAATAAAATAAGATATAAAAATTAAAAATAAAGAACTACGACAAAAGACTTCACAAAAACCATAACCTTGCACAAAGGCCACCACAGTCTTACATAGGAAATACATCTGCAAGGACATCTGTCCATCCTTAGAATGACACCACCCTTGTTATTGATTCTTGTAGCCAAGGATAGTTCATTCAAAACAATTGATATAATCCTCTTTATTTTGCCTTGAAAACTTCCCCTTGCCTCCACCTCTTTGAATACACACATAGCTTACTATGGCCTACATATTCTCATTGCAGTGCTACTCCCCAATTAATATAGTCTTCTTTTAGCGATTTTCCCTCTCTGTTCTTTATTGATTTGACCCCTTCTACCTAGCCTACAGAATGGCCACACCATCTGTTTATTCACTTCCATTTAAAGTCTTAGAGCGGTTGTTGGCTTCTTCTTCTGTTTTGCCCACCTGTACCTTCAACCAGGCATGAAGACACTTTGCTTCTATGTGTCAAATTTCTCTACATTTTCTTCTCTGTTGTCTGGTTTTGCTACCACTTCCCTGGTTTAAACCTTCATTATTTTTATTCTGTACTACCTCAGCAGCCTTTAATCAGCTTTGCTTTCTCCCAGAGTCCTCCTATTTCAATCTGTCTCCATATTGCAAAAGGCCACTGGACCACATCCCTAGGCATTGTGAAGATGATCTCCTGAGTGTAACCACCCAGTCCCTCCACACCCTGCATCTTGGCCTTATTCCCCAGTCTTTCCACACACGCACACGCACACACCATTTCAGCTTCACAACCTCATCTATGCTCCCAAACATTACTTGCCCTTTCACTGTTCTTGATTTCCTTTCTAGAAAGCTTCAACCCCACCCTTAACCTGCCTGAAAAATCCTCATCAACCCCTAGGGCTGGGCAGGACCATAGCGTCTGCCACCATTGTCCCATCCTGGTAACTCCAGTCCAGTGTGAGCTCCACAATTAAGGCATTATCCTGCCTGAGAAACCCTCATCGTCCTCCAGGGCTGGGCAGGACCATGGCTTCTGCCACTATTTCCCATCCTGGTAACTCCAACTCAGTGCGTGCTTCACAATTAAGGCATTAGATCATCACCAAGCCCAAACTGGGGAAGAGGCCACATCCTGCTTCTAGGGAATGGGTCTCACTCAAAGGATAAGACTATTCATGGAATCTGTCTCTGAGGAGGAGCAAGAGGGTGAGGAGGAGTCACTGGCTTCTATGAGCCACTCTAGCTGAGATTCTAGTCTCCTCACCCTGAACTGAGGGATTAAATAATAGTCACACAAGGTGCAAGATGAAGTCCAGAAAGATTGAAAGTTCCAGTACTTGAATGCGGAACTGAGGGTGAAGGCGTTGGTCTAAGCTACAGAATGTCCCCAGGGGCTAAGCGACAGCTCCTGAAGGGTGGGTTTGGCAAGGGGTACCTGTCAAGAGACAGGCAGGTAGCTAAGAAGCAGGCGTCTAAGCAAGACGTCTGTGAAGATGAGCCAGCCCCCACAGCTAGCAGCTTCTTAGCATGGAAACGACCTCAGAAATGGCCTCAGAATCATTGTTTCAAAATGCTTATTCTTGAGCCTATTCTTAGGTAATAAATCAGAACCTATAGAGCTGGGACCTTGGAGCTGTGAGTCTGCATTTTAACAAGATTCTCAGACAATTCTGACGCATACAGAACTTTTAGAACCCCTACGATGGTGGATAAGGTATCTCATGATAGAAAGCAAAACGAGGCTACCGACAACCAGCATTTTGGTGCAGGATTCCACCTAGAAGACACAGTTCCCGAGCATAAAAGGGGCTCATCAGTTTCATCAGTTAATTGCAACAACACACCAAATAGTACTGGAATCTAGGAAACAAATCTAGGAAGGTAAACAATCGGTATGTCCAACTTAAAGGAACAGGAGGGGTAGAGCAGAGAAGGAAGCAAAGAACGATTATTAGCAAAGTTTCAAGAAACAAAGCGAGGATCAAGGTGCCAGCCTCCACCTTATAGGGTTTCTGTGCTACCAATAAATGCCACAGTGTATATAAAGCATCTAACACATGCCTGGTGCAAAGTAGATCCACAGCAGATGTCAACTGGCCCAGGATTGCTTCGACCGAGTTTTCCTTTTATGTGCATTTTGCTGAGCTCTTTTTGAAGGTTCGAATGAAGCCAAACCAGTATGGGCGCTGTCCGCCATCCCCACACACCTGGTACTCACAGAGCTACATTAGGTAAGTGGGGGCTGAGTTCACTGGTCTCCCCTATAGATGAACACGCCCTGCAGGTTGGAGGGCTCTCTGGCAGAGTGTCGCTCCCACTCACTAAGACCAGTGCCACTGGCTTCTACGAGCCACTCTAGCAGAGATTCTAGTTTCCCCACCCTGAATTGAGGGATTAAGTAATAGTCACACAAGGTGCAAAATGAGGTCCAGAAAGGTTGAAGGTTCCAATTAAGCAAGACGAATAAGCTCTAGAGCTCTGCTGGACAACACTGTGCCTCTAGTCAACAGTCGTGTATTTGTTGTATGTTTAAAATTTGTTAAGAGGTTGGATCTCATGTTAAGTATTTTTACCGCAATAAAAAAACATTTCAAGTCAGGGAGGCGGTAACATGTAAGAAGACAGAGGAAGAGTTGCAAACTGTGTATCTTGGCAGCAAAAGGAAGAAATGTCCCGAAAGAGGCAGAGGGGGAAGATCTAAAGCAGGGCGGGTAGTTTTCAGATCTTAAAGAAAAGCTGCCACAAGGGATCGTTTGAGGCCAGGAGTAACTCTCTTATATTGTGACAAACAACGCCATCTAGTGGAAGGAAAGATGAACAATGCGAGCTTTTAAAAAATTGATGATAATGCTGAGTTTGAATTGGAATGAAGCTTGAGTTAGTATTTTACAGAAGAGACATAAGCCACAGAGACTACGTTTGCTTTCCCCACAAGTTATGCCAGTTCTTGAGTGACAGAGCTAGGACGAGTACCTGGCTTGTCAGCTCCCAAGCCAGCATCCTTATTATGCTGCTCTGCCTCCCAGGGGATTGTAGACTATAGCAAGTACTCAGAACTAGATTGACTTGACCTTGATGTTGGCTGGGGTCTCCCTGCTTCTTAAAGCCTGCACAAACTTGGAATCAAAATTCATATCTTGGGAGGGAATGGAGATTTGATTCCCCAAGCGTCGATGAGTTCCCTGGTCACCTCTAGTTCCAGAATTTTCTTCCAGGAAATTACCATCCTTAACTCGACATCTTAGGGCTCTTTCTTTATCTCAGCCCCAGCATCCATCCAAACATGATTCTACAGACATTTTCTACAGTGTAAGGGTCAAGACAACAACTAAAAACAAACAACCTCACACCCAGCAAAAATAAAACACCTCACCTGAGGCCACCAGAGGTGAAGGAAAACTGAAAAACCCTTTTCTTGAGAGTATTTTTACTATCCCTCTATTATGTAGCAAGTACAACCATATATTAATAGTTAGTCTTCCAAGTCAGGACACTTCTGAAAATGAGAAGGTCATCAAAATACTTTAAATCATGGAGCTAGAGATATATAGATAGATGAAATCTTTACTCAATTGACAACTAGTTTTGTTTTACTGGTAGACCTTCAAAATCATCCTACACAAATTTATTTCAAAAACAAAATTATATTTTAAAATAGCATATCTGTGCACACTAAGTAAAATATGAAAAAAAGACTTTTGTAGGTTGATCTGAGCATTTAAAATAACCCGGACAAACAGAATCATTATTCTTGTGTAATTTCACGTGTTTTAGAAATCCTGGCATCTAAAGCTGTCACTACTATTTTCTTGAAGAGTGTAGTATTTTAGTATGATGTATTATTTTTAATTATTCCATAAAATTATCAGAAATCTTCTTCAAAGCTGCATATTCTAATTCATAAAATTGAAGCTGTTGAGAAGATAGTCTTTTAGCAGGTGCTAAAGTACCTGTTAGGCTCAGAGCAGATTATTCTGCAGGAGGGATGTTCTATAATTTAATACTTAAATAATCAGCTCCAATATTGTCACGGGTAGTTTCTTTGCCTCTATTCAGAGAACAGTTCTTCAACAAGCCAGGACTTGTCAAGTAACTTATCTCTGTTTGTGATTCTTTTGAATACTTTACCACATTTAGAAAACACAAAATTGAAGACATTGGTTTTATTCTAGTCTGGTTAAAAAAAAATAAAAATTTATTCAATTAAAAAGTACAAATTATATCAATTTGCATTTTTCCCAAAAGTTTAGATAGTCCAAAGTGCAGTTTTAGAATTTCAGAATTAAATGTCGTACACAATTGAGTAACTCTTGCTCATAAATTTCTTTGTTCCTCTTTCTTCGTTTAGTAATTAGTCTAAATATCTTTCTGTCTACAAGCTTTGTTTTCAATCACTGCAGTTAGCTAAAAGCAACAACAGCTGCGGACTTTGGAGCTCTGTTCCTTAAATGCTTTCATTAGAAACTTCCAATTAATTTCAAACAAACTACAATCAAAAGGTGAAAGATTTGTTTACCAAAATTTTAATACTACTATAATACATGAGTTGATTCCCAATATAGTTTTTCAAGGGTTCAAAAATTTCTAAAATCCAACTGATGATGACTTCACAAAAAATCTGTAATTACACTGTGTATACATTTAAAGACATGTACAGAGACTGGGAGGGGAAGGGGCAGACAGGAAGAGATTTATTAAGGAATACAAAATTACAGGTAGACAGGAGCGAAAAGTTCTGGTGTTTTGTAGAACTATAAGGATGACTATATTTGACAATAATATATCACACAGTTTCAAATAGCTAGGAGAAGTATATTGAATGCTCCCAATAAAAAGAGATTATAAATGTTTGAGATGATGGATACTCTACCCTGATCTGAGCACTATACATTATATGTTTCAAAGCAAAACATTATGTGTTATCTATACCCCACAGATATGTACAATTGCTACATGTCAACTTTTAAAAAAAGAAAAGCAATTTTAAAGATGGCAAAAATAAAAAACAAAAATCTGTAAACTGCAACCTCTATTTTTGTAAGATAATAGGTTGGACACAATTATGGATTTATTAGCCCTATAACCAATTCTAAGTCTACAGCTGATTTATGGGTTTTTTTAATTTAGAAAAGAAAAATTGTTTTCATCATAACATAGACATTATCAAAGTTTCTATTTATGTTATTATTATAAAAATAAATAATTTTCTCTTCAATGTTGAAGCCTTAATTACATTTACTACTGAATTTATAATATTGTCAGATCATTCTCATTTGATAGACTGGACTTCTTAAAGCTTTGTGAATCCCACAAAAGAGAATTGGAACAACTATTGAAATTAACACAAATGGTTTTCTATGTGAAACAGCTCATGACAATGATATAATACTGATATCATTTAACTATTTGGGCTTTTTTTTTTTTTTTGAGTTGGAATCTCACTCTGTCACCCAGGCTGGAGGGCAGTGGCATGCTCCCGGCCACCGCAGCCTAGACCTGCTGGATTCCGGCGATCCTTCTGCTTCAACCTTCTAAGTAGCTGGAACCACAGGCGCGCACCCACCATGCCTGGCTAATTTTTTATTTATTGTAGAGATGAGGTATCACCAAGTTGCCCAGGCTGGTCTCGAACCTGTGGGCTCAGACAATCCTCTCACCTCGGCTTCCCAAAGCACGCCTGTAGTTCCAGCTACTTGGAAGGCTGAGGCAAAAGTATCACTGGAGCCCAGCAGGTCGATGCTGGAGTGGCCATGAGTGTGCCACTGCACTCCAGCCCAGGTGATGGCGTGAGACTCCAACTAAAAAAAAAAAAGTCAGTCTGCAACTGTATGTGTTAAGTTGTAATATTTGGAAGAGATCCTGGTGCTTCTTTAGAAGGTTTGCTTTTCTGGCTTCCATGTGGTCAATGATTTCAGTGCAGCCTGGGAAGTTTTCATGCAAGTTACCTGTTTTCAGGAAGGCAGAGGTAAGTTCAGATTTGCATTTTTGTTTTTTTGTTTGTTTGTTTGTTTTGAGTTGGAGTCTCCCTCTTCGCCCAGACTGGAGTGCAGTGGCCGCTCCCGGCCACTGCAGCCTCGACCCGCTGGGTTCCGGCGATCCTTCCGCCTCAGCCTTCCAAGTAGCTGGAACTACAGGCGCACGCTACCACGCCCGGCTAATTTTTTGATTTATTTTAGAGATGAGGTCTCGCCAAGTTGCCCAGGCGGGTCTCGAACCCTCGGGCTCAGGCAATCCACTCACCTCAGCCTCCCAAGGCATGGGATTACAGGCTGAGCCACCGAGCCCGGCTCAGATTTGCATTTTTAAAAGGTGTACCTGGCTGGTGGCCGGTGGCCGGTGGCCAGGAGGAATGGAGAGTGCCTGCCTCCATTCTGGCCTCCCTGGGGTTCTTTTCCCAGCCCTCTCTCTTCTCTGATGCTCTCTCCCAGGGCAATGGTTTTGGGTCCCACCGTAAGATGACTAGTTCCTCACCTCCAGAAACTGGAGTCTTTCCTGTCTCCGATTGAGTGCTCCATAGGCATCTCAGACTCAACATGGCTAAAACTAAAAGCACGTTAACAATAAAAACAAAATTTCAAATGCAAGTTACCTGTTCATCGTCAACATGAAGAATGGAAATTCAGCACCTGGTTTTTTATTAAACACGCGCTTTTGCAGGGGGCAGGGGAGAGGGACTCAATGTTGCTAATAGGGCTTATTGCAAAATGAAAAGATGTTACCAAGTAAAATAAATAAGCTGTTGTATTTGTTTACTCCCATGTAATATGTAACAAAAAACACAAGCCATCCTCTCTGTGTTCTATCTCAGGACTGCTCAGCCCACATTCCCCCATATGTCACACTCAGCACTGATTTCACATACTTCCTGCTGACCTCACCAACCGGTGGCCCTGGTGCTCTGAGCACCTCAGAGTTTGAGACTCGGCCCTGCAAAGCCACCACCTGCAGGAGCACTACACAGCATGTCCCCCACCCCTTGAGATCCCAAGGATTCAGTGCCCAGATGCATGTTATTTTATCTCTAGTTATCTTGAAAGAATGGTATTTATTTTATTGTATCTGGAAAGGCTCCAGGAGAATGAATAAATGAACAAATGAATGAATCAATCAATCAATAAAACAAAGGTTTGTGTGGTTGTTGTTGTTGTTTTAAATCAAGGGTCATCTTTTAGATTTGAGTCCATGTTTAAGTGAAAATTCAGTTTGTTGCCCATGAGTTTCACACTATTGGAGAAGACAATGACAGAACTAGAAGCACAAGCTGAAAGAACGAGGGTTCTACCAAACACATTCAGGATAATTTTAAATATTATGCAAATGTTAAGTACACTTCGGTTAAAATTATTGTTAATCTGGGGCAGATGCTAAGCCAGGCATTCTGAAGACAGGTGTACAGTGAGTACAGTCTCCATGCCTATAAAGAGCAGTCTCTACTCCCTAAAGCATTCCCATGCCTCCCTGTGTGTCCAAGAACTCAGGTAAAACTCTGCTATAGCAGGTGAGGGGCTGACCAAGCTTCAGACGAGGTGCTCACCTGCCCTCTGGAGGGAAACTGAGGTGGTTTTGTTCTTCTCTGTCCTTTACAGAGGAGGAAATTAAGCTGCAGGCTGGGTTATTTACAGAACCTTAAACTAGAGGAAAACTGAAGGATACAAAGGTAAGGGGAAGCAAATCAAATTATCTTGAGTTTCAGTGTGGGTTTACTTTATGTTTGCCTTCTTTAATCTCTGAAGATGACTTTTCACCTCACAGGTAGCTCTGTCCCTTGGGTAACTGATATGCAGACTCTGTTCCCCTAAGTTCTTGTTTCCTTGCCATAACTTTATTGAGATCAGGAATTTGTCATCCAAATAGACTACTTTTCTTGTGTGGACAATATTAGCATCCTGATAGAGCAGTAGACCTCCACAGATGTTTCTCTGAAATCATTCTTGCTCACGTCAGTGAAAAGAGGTTCTTTTCTGTCTGTAAGGCAGTTGAGTTTTCTGTAGCACTTGGCATTTTGAATCACTCCCTTTGTAAAACTCTTTCCATCTTTCTGTGGCTCCTCTTCCTGGCCTCCCTGGGGTTCTGCCCTCAATCTCCTCTCTTCTCTCATGCTCTCTCGCAGGGCCATGGTTTGGGGTCTCACCATAAGCTGACTAGTTCCTCACCTCTAGAAACTGGAGTCTTTCCTGTCTCCCGTGGAGTGTCCCATGGGCATCTCAGACTCAACATGGCTAAAACTAAAAGCACATTGACAATGAAAACAAACAACCCTACCCCGCATCCTGCACAGACCATGTTCAAAATGGTTCCATTTGGTTGTACAAGCCTGAAAACTAAGAGCTACCACATTCGCCCTGGGGTCCCGCACATCCGTATCCAATACATCGCCACACCGTTTTGAGTCTACATTGGGGGTGGTTCTCCAGAGCTCTGCATTCATGCCGGCCTCTCCATCCCCACTACCACTGCTCTGGCCTCACGCTGTCACCTGAGTCACTTCAGCCACCTCCTTGCCTGTGTCCTGCCTCCATTCCTCCTGGCCACCGGCCAGGTACACCTTTTTACAATGCAAATCTGAGCTCATCTCTGCCTTCCTTTAAACTAATGAGACCCAAAGGGCATCCGCATCGGTATCAGTCTGTGGATTCCGAAACTGGCTGTTGTGAATTGCGTATAAAAATGGAGAGTACAGGAGATAGAAAGTGTTGGGACAGCTTTACCACGTAATCTGATGTATGGTGAATCTAATCATAAAAAGCTGGGGCTTCTATTTTTAATGTCTTCATTTTTTATTTTGTTTTTCTAGGAACTTATGTCTGTTTTGTTTACCTTATCCGTCTGTGATGAACTGGATTTTAGAAAGGGGATTGAGAGGACTGTCCCTTCACCATGGATAGTTTGAGAGGCACATCTGTGAATTGTCTACTTGCTCCCAGAGACCTTCAGGATGAATTTAAAGCTCCCAAAGTGTTAGGGTGTTATGCATAGCCCCCTGCCCTGCCCTCACTACACATCCCCACCTCACTGTGACTTCCTTTCTCATGAGTCCTTCAAGAATTCCACCCAACAGCCAGGCCTTACCCCGGGCCTCTGCCCTGTATAGGCTCTTCCCTCCCTTGCATTCTTCTCCCGACTTATGCCTGCTGGTTCTTTGAGACTCAGCTCAGTGGGAGTCCTCCCGCTGGCTCCAGAGCCTCTCTAATGACTCAACACTGATCTGCTGTGACCCATTTTCTGGTACATTACTATGGCCTCTGTATCTTATACCTGTCTCTTATCACTCACACTTTGACCAACAAATGTTTATCCAAAGAATTTATGAACAATTGGACTGATGAGATTTTCTTTGATAACTTTGTATACAAGATGGAGATGGAAAATGAGGATCTAGTTAGGTACACAGTTACATGGTCAGATAGCTGCCTACTAGACACTCAATACAAGCTTATTAAATGAAGAACTACATTCATTACCGAGCATGATGTGCTTCAAATTGTCGTGTACAGAGTGTAAATCGCATTTGCTGCTTCTTACACCTCCATTCTTGGTGTTTGTGATGAATTTTGGTGACAAAGAGAACGACACTCAGGATGGGCTCGTGTTCGCCAGCTCAGTCAGGCTGACTCAAGTGCCAGCAACTTTGCAATGATGCCTCCCCAAGGATGGGAAAACCTGTTCTCTATGTGAATAGCCATTGACCTACTTACCCAATGTATGGAGTCCCTGATTTCCCCCACGTCAGCACAGAAGAAGAATGAAGGGCACAGGAAAACAGCTCATCCCAACTTCTCAGAACGTGCCTTCGTGACTGATCAAATTTAGCAATCAACACAAGGCCCCTGAGGAAAGGAAGAAGGCCTGTTAATTTTGGTGCACAGTACAAGTGCCCAGGTCCCCAGTACCCGAGTTTTGGTTCTTAGGCATAATATTCCTTTTATCCAGATATGCACCCTAAGAAAGATGGAACTAGTGATGGCAATGGCCCCTTTTGGGCCACAAGTTGACTGAGATAAGAGCAAGAGTGAAAGCCAAGAAGTCAAGTCAGCTCTTAACTTGTCATCACAACAAGCAGGATGCTCATTGCAACATTGCCAGCTGTCACCAGTGCTCTCAATAAGCCTCTCCACCAGGGCAGGTGTGTCCTCCTGAGCGTGGCCTACTTCTCATGAGCTTATTTGCTCTTAAAACCTCTCACTTCTAATGGGCCTAATTTTACATGATCTTAGCAAAGTAACATAATAAATTGATCATTATGATGTCAGCAATGGTATAATAATAGTAATATTAATGATTCAATTATGCTTTTATTTCTCTTGCAAATTTTACTGAGTACTGAACAGGACCACGGCCAGCCTATATAGCACCTCTTTGTAAACTCAGAAGAGGTGGCCTTTCCTCAGGCAGACAAAGCCCTGTACCCTGGTGGCCCTTGATGCATGTGGAGTACTATCTTGATTTCAGTCCCCTCTCACCTTCTCCATAGGATGTTTTTGTGCAGGCATCAACCTACACAACTGTATGCAGCGGTACTTGTGTAAGGGAAAGTCCAGATAAAGAGAAAAAGCTAGGTAGTCTGCAGGAAAAGAGGCAGGTCTGTGTTTATAATTGGTTTGTTTTTTGTTTGTTTGTTTGCTTGTTTTTTCTTGAGTCAAGGTCTCACTCTGTCACCCAGACTGGAGTGACACAGATCATGGCTCACCACAACCTCGGCCTCCTGGGCTCAGGCAATCCTTCTGCCTCAGCCTCCCAAGCAGTTGGACTATAGGTGTGTGTCACCATACCTGGCTAATTTTCTGATTTTTTTGTAGAGACAAGGTCTTGCTATGTTGCTAGGCTGGTCTCAAACTCCTGGACTCAAGCAATCCTCCCACCTCATACTCCCAAAATGTTGGGATTACAGGCATGAACCACTGCACCCGGTCTCATGTTTATAATTAGACAGAAAAATAAAAACCTATATGGTGTGGAAGAGAAGAAGTTGATTGTACTGCCTTGATTCTCCCTACCTCCCTCAGTAACCTCTCTGGGATTGCTGGAAGGAGGAGTCATTTCAACACTCATGTGAGGCCCTAGAATTGGCACAAGCGAGTCCTTGTCCTAGATGTTCCCGTCCCATTGTCAAAGTGGAGGGAGGTGGAGGTGGAGGCCATAGCAATCATGCCTTTTAACCTTGAGAAGGTCAACCTTTGTTCCCAGTGTCAAAAAGGAGCGTCAGACACTTTACCATGCTTTGGAGGATGGAAGTGGCAGTCAGGTCTGTGTCGTTGGATGCGTGAGTACTGGCTCAAGATAGTGGATTTGTCTTGGCCCTGAAGACTACTGACATCAGGAGGAATCTCAGAGATCACTGAGATAAATGTCCTCCCTCTATCTAAGTATACAGGTGGAACCTGAGCCACTGATAGTGTGACTGTTTTGGATGTTGGAATCCAGGGCTTTCTGCTTTCCACACCAGGGTTCTTTCCACAGCACCGGCATGGCAACCTGAAAAATCTGGACTTTTCTCCTTAGTTGGCTTTTCCCAAAACTAGCTCAACTAAACAATAGTTCGCCAAGATGCAGTTTGGCTAGCAGGTATATAGGTTATATAAATTTAAGAAAACAGGCACTACATCCTTTCCTAGAGATTCAGAAAACAAGTTAACTTCTCAAAAGCTTAGAAAAGTACCGCGGAACTTGTTTAACTTTGTTTAACACAGCCTTTGAAAGATTTTTTCAGACCAGGCATGGTGGTTCACACCTGTAATCCCAGCACTTTAGGAGGCCAAGGTAGGAAGATTGCTTGAGCCAAGCAGTTCAAAACCAACCTTGGCAACATGGCAAGATCTCCTCTCTACAAAAAAATCAAAAGACTTAGCTAGACATGGTGGCATGCTCCTGTGGTCCCAGCAACTCAGGAAGATAAAGCGGAAAGATCACCTGAGTTCAGAAGCCTATGACTGCCATGAGCCTCGATTGTGCCACTGCAATCCAGCCTGGGTAACAGAATGAGA